>CANUEP010031760.1:0-15335 GCA_947857235.1 Jatropha podagrica | reverse complement strand
GTGCATATATGTATATAAATGACCTTAATAAATAGAATGTGGCAAATTAATGATTTCATCTAATTATTAAAGTGAATGATAAATTTAATTAGGTGGTAAAGAAATATGAAATATTTAATTAAATGATTTTAATAAGTTAATGGGGTAATGAGTTTGATAATTGGATTAAAGTTAAGTGGATTATTTCTTTAATTATTAAAGTAATAAATAAATCCATAATAATTGATTTGCTTTAAAAGTATAAGTAATAGCATTTGATGAAAGTACAGTATAAATATAGACTGTTAATAAAACAATAATAAAGGACTGAATATGAAAATTTTAATTTGATATTAGGTTGAAGAAGCTCAATAAACTGTTGTGAAAGCCGAGTTGATCTGTTGGAAATCAACTTCTTGCTTTTAGGTGAGTAATAATATATAATGCTTGACCAAATTCATTACGACATAATTTCTTTTATGCCTTGTGATTATTATTTCTAAATTCTTGTATGCATAGTATGTGGATGAATGTTTGTGCAATGATAAATACTGTGAATAATTGGTTTGTACATGATGATATGTGATTGCTGTGTGGGAGTTGGAATGATGTGAATCACCTGGATTGAGAGCACGGGCATGGTGAGAATGCCGTCAGTAGGCCATAAGCAGTGGGAGTGGTGCCCCCCCCCTTTGCATTATGGATGATGACAAGTGTCATGGAAAAATATTTTTTACAAAGAAAATTCTTTTGCGAAAATATTTTTATCTGTTTATGGTTTTGCCCGAATGGGGGTGGACTCTCTGGGTGCACAAGTCATAGGACCATGGGATTATATTATGTGATATGATGGATATTAAAGCATGCTTGGGGAGAGCATGGTCCTGTTAAGGTGATTTCACTGACTAACAATCACTTGATGTGCATATGGTTGCAGTTGTTTGTGGATGATATGATTGATATTGTGTGAATGAAGAATGTTCATTTAGAATGCCTTAAGCATCATTTGTGTGAATGTGTGGATTTGGTATTATATGTTATTATTCACTGAGTTTTATACTCACCCCTTTCCCCCCTTATCCCTTATTTTGTTTCAAGTGATTGTGAATCACTTGTAAAAATTTGGAGCTTTACTTTTCTTTCCTTTTAAGGTTATTTAAAGGAATGTTTAAACGTATAAAATAGAATTATTTAGGATTCTTTATAACTATACAGTAGTAGAAAATCCGCAGTTATAATAATATTTTTTGATTGTAATAATAATATTAAGTGTATATAAAATTTTATGGGAACGATTGAGTTGAATAAAATAAGGCCTTGTAATAGTTTGAATCATTAAAAATATAATGGGCCAACTTGTAGAATATTTTCACATAATTATGGTGTTAAAATCAGAGATTAGGTTTACTACGAGTCTTGGTGGCCTTAAACTTTCCCAGGCCCTAGTGCCTGTACAGCCCATGGAAATAGGTCGTGACAAGTGAGATCTTGGAAAACGTTAGCCCAATCTTCTAAGGTCACTCTAGTCAAGCGGTGTTGATGGTGAACATGGACTTGCGATCCGTAATTGAGTATTAAGTGGTTCGGTGGCTTTGTCGTCACTTGCAACTTCTCAAAAGCCCATAACTACAAATTCGTGAAATAAAAATAAAAGAAAAGCTCATTAAGTCGAAAACTCGTGAGGGTGGTTAAGCAAAAATTAGAGCATGGAAAAAAGCTCGTTAAGTTTAAAACCTGTGAGGGCGACTTAAGTAAAAATTAGAGCATATAAAATAAAAGAAAAGCTCGTTAAGTAGAAAACCCACAATGGAGACTTTAGCAAAAATTAGAGCATGAAATAAGAAAGGAAATGAAAATGCATCTACCTGTTGTAAAAGTGGGCTTCCCATAAGACTAAGCACACAAGTCTAATCCCGAGCATGTTCTCCTAGCCATACGAGTGTTTCTGCTAGCACAAGTGGAAATGGTGTACGATGCCTAGATATATGCTCAACGATGGGCAATACCCTGAGGCTGCCAAATCCATTGACACCTAGATAAGAATGCAAAAACAAACAAGTGGGGGCCATAATGGACTAGCATTGTTCATGTTCATAGCACAATCAACTCCAGGTTCATGGATTGAGAAACCGAAAATAGACAAAACTCGCAAAGCATGGTCCCCATTTAACTTGGGCAATGCAAAGACATCTTCAATCCTGAGTTGTCAACCTAAAATGGCACTGAATTTGTCAAATAGTGAACAAATCTCAAAGTCAATATGACAAAACAAATTATCAATAGGGTCAAAAGGATCAATCAACCGTTGCAATAGCCTGGGTTGGATCTGGATATTTCAATAATAGCTCAAGCCTTTGAGTTCAAAAGGAGAGAGCAACTCCCAATCATCACGATAGAAAATCCAAAAAAATGCTTCAAATGCAGGTGCTAAAGACCAGTCCATGGCAAGATAGAAAGGTCGGAGGAAGGGAAGAAGTGATGAAATATGTAGGAATGATGCGAATTTCTATAGCAAAATGATAGAAGATAAGATGACAGCTAGATGCAATGTAATATGAGTTGGATAACATTTCACAAACAAGATGATGCATAACTGTAATGCATAAATGCAATAATCATGGTGTTTAAGAAAGATTATCATCTAATACTCATAAATTCAAAATGCTTATCATTTTTACAACAACTCCAAATCAAGTCCACAACGTGCAAAATCAGAAAGTAGAAAAAGGAAAATAATACTTTATGCTAAGGAAATCCTATTCTGTAGCCTCTGTATTTTCATCATTGGATTCCTCAAACTCCTCTTTGCTAGACTTATCAACCTGCTCAACCACCGGCTGCCTCCAACTAGTGCCTCAACCAGCACACCTGCCTGACATGCTCCTTGATCACGACCAGTAGAAGGGCCCACACTGAATCACTGCAAACCACATCATGGGCATAATTAGATATATTTCGTGCATACATGACACACGCTTTTATATATATGTTATTTTGTATTTATTTTACTGACAGCAACTTCTTCGTCTGAAAACCTCAATGTTGCCAATTGGAGTTGAACTGCCTCGTATAATTGGCATGCCTCATTATATTGAGCGATCAACACCTTCAAAAGGGACAAAGATAAGGGCATGTCACAAAAATGAAGAAAAGAAGAAATAACGAACAATAAGTGAAGAGCAAAGCGAAAGATACTCATATGAGTACAATAAGGAGATGCATCTAGACTAGCATCACTCGAGATGGGCCTAATAATGCCCTGGACAATCTCCCCAGTATGCTTCAAAGTGAAGGTGAAGGTGGAACCATGTCCATATGTCGGCTTCCCAACAATAATGGTAGTATTAGGGGCAGCCGACCTAAAGTCCATTCGCTAGCTCTTGGCATGTTGTTGTGGCTACTATAAAGAATTGAGATGCAGATGGTTAGTAAAACACGAAGATGCTGGGGCAAAGCTAGGAAATGAAATCACTAAGAAATAGAAACTTACTAGTGCCGGATTGTGAATCAAGCTCTTCCATATCAGCTAGTGGATTTATCTCTTTAGGGGGAGGAATGCAGACCAACAGCTCCCTCCTGACAAACTAGATATAAGCACAAGGCGCAAAATTAGTAAGGAAGTCAATGGCCGCTATGCCTCTCTGACCTTTAGAAATCTCCTGTTCAGTCTAGATTGACCTTGTTAATAAGAACTCGTCGATGATCTGGGCCCAGCATCCACTCATAAACTCTCTCGCGTAGGTAATATGAGTCACAGAACAATTTGGCAAAGAATACGCACCTCTGCTCAAATACAACAGCGGTCTAGACAAATCCGGGAAAGTCATCCACATTTCTGCAGGGATATCGCATAATTTGTAATATAAAAAGAGAAAGAAAAGAAGAAGAAGAAGAAGAAGAAGAAGAAGAAGAAGAATAGAGAGGAAAGAAAATGAAAATTTTAAAAATAAAAAACAAAACAAAAAAGAGAGAAAATAATAATTTATAAATAGAGCATGAGTGGATTACCTGATCCCATTTGAGGCCGTTTAACATTTGATGGTATACTTGGGCATCTGTGGAAGTATGGCGGTTCTTCTAGCTGTACCGCCATGCTTGGCCACAAGGGAGGATGCTCGCGTCCTAACCTCCTGGAAAACTCGATAATACAGGCATAGAAAGAATGCCATGCTCATAGGCCCATATTTGTAACATTCAAACTCAAAAATCGGTAAATAGCAAAAAATGAAAACAAAAAGGCAAGCAATGCCAGAATGAAGGGTTTGTCATACTTTAATGGTCTATTGATAACCGATCATCAGTTGAGCTCCGCGGACACACAGGTCCATGCCGTAATACACGTGTGATAATGCTGCTCCACCCTAGTTATATTACAGCGTGTAATCCAAGTCGTGAAGCACAAGAAATAGTGTCAGGTCGGCATCATTTCCAAAGATAGTAAACAAGGTGGTGGAAAGGAGGTGCCACAGATAGGCCTGAGTCACAACGTCTACGTCCATCACCTCAACCTACTCACGAGATATCTCTCGATATTAAAGATGGATGCTGTCATACTAGACCCTGTCCTAGGTGATGGGCTCTATACCAATAGTAGCTCAAAGATTGTCCCGCAAACCCCGAGCATTCAAGGTCCACATCCTTTCGTTGAAAGGAACATAATGCCAATGAAAGAAAACTTTGTGATAGCGGCAAAGTTGACTGAGGTGATCATCATCCCTCCAAAAGGCAGAGGCAGATGAAAAGTATGTGTCGAGTCCATCCAGTGCTCCATGAGGGCAGGAACGCTGACGGTAGATGAACAGCTCTAGACCCACAGTAGAGTGTTCACAAAATGTCCAAAGCCCACCTCTCAGATTTGGTCCTGCACTAGCTCAGGCAAATGATCAAACCACTCACCAGCAACAAAAGCATTGCAGCCAAATTTTCCTTGGGTTGTGCCCACCTACAAGGATAAAGCCAAGGTAAGCACTTGATTGTAATATGATAATATATTTTAACATGTTCCACATGTTTAACGCAGGTGCATGCCAAGAATCGCAAAAAAATGCAAAAAAAAGAAAAAGGTAAGGTAGCCAAGAATGGCATAAAAATGCAAAAAATGAGGCAACATGGCAATGAAACGACATGAAAATGCAAAAAAGAAAAAAAAAAGGCAAGACAATAAAAAATGACAGGGGTCAATCAAAGAGGGCACCACATCTCTAGGGAAGGCGCCACGCCTTCGGGGAAGGTCTGGCACCCAAGTGAAGGCACCCTACCTGAAGGTGTCGCACCTTATGTTTAAGGCACACACCTTAAGCTTAAGGAGCACGCCTTAAGCATAAGGCACATGCCCTAACAGGTCTGATGGACCCCAGAATGTCTAAAACCCAAATTTAGGTGTGATCTAACCTCAACCGCATCTTAACATAAGTGATGAGGCAAATCGTACTACAGACGAATGTTTTTGCTTGCGTCTATTATAAATTTCTTTAGCCTCATTCCTTGGGCTTAGATCTCGTGGCTTTGGATCAACTGTCATGTCTTCTGCATGCTAATCTACATTATCTCCTTCCTCAATTTGAAGAATTTGGTAGAAATGCAAAAGAGGGGAAGGAAAGGTTGAGAGGATATGAGAGAAGTGAGTATGAGAGGAACGTAAAAAGTGATCAAATGATCACTTTCAACCTTTATATAAAGGTTTTTGGGCCTAAGGCCCATTTTTTACCCACCCGATCAAAATGACTTGACTTTGACCTTGATTTTCAAAATTCATCAACAAATCAACGGATAAACCAAAGTTACACGACATCAGCCACAAGCAAGTGTGCCTCATTTTACGTGCCACAACACGACTTTCAATAAAATACAAAATACACGCAATTTGTATTTTAGAAATATTTTGCACATACACGCATTGTTACACATGAGTAAGATCGCATTAAGGTAGATTCATTTGCCTCATTTTGCATGCCATGCTCGATAGCACGCGTGGAATTGTGTGCAACCCTTCACAACTCTCTAGTGAGTCATCCCAAATGACATACCACAATTTCATATAGAATTATGTGCAATCCCCATAATTTCCTAGCGGCCTATCTCGATTTGCATGCCATGGCCCGACTTTCGCAAACGCACACAAATTCACTTGTATATGCATGTAATTCCCTAATGAGTCCCATTATTCTACACGCACAATAAAATGAGTTGCCTCGAATTACATGCCGAGGCATAATTTTTTATAGAACATATATCCTGTAATTCTGCAGTAGGTCACTCTGTATGGCGTGCCGCGACGTAACATCGAACCATTTTACAAGGAACCATTAAGCAATTTTCCTATGGTTTCTTAGTAAATCGCCTTGTTTGGCATACCGAGGCACAGAAATGAAAATTTCACACAAAATTGCACACGAACTTATCCCCAACAGAGATTATACTGAATATCACATCATAAACCAACATATGTTGTGAATCCTAGTGGAGTTTGACTTTTTATCACTGCACATGCGCATACGCCTCCTCAAGCCTAATCACGGGATTTCTAAACCATAATTGGCCAAGAATCTTCTTTATTCTGCATGGAAAAATTTAGACTTACAGGAATTCCCCAGCATAATCAACACATTAGACTCAAGTCCCTAAAAGTGTAACTTCCCCAGTAGAGTCAGCGCAATGAATGGTCGCCATTTGGAAGGGTAAGATCTCCAGCGAAGTATGTTCCCTAAAGTCATCATATGGGGCGCATCTACAAAAGTGGAGATTTTCAGTCAAGTCATCCTGTGTGGCACATCTCTCGAAGCAAAGATTTCTAGCCAATTCATCCTGTATGGTGAAACTCCCAAAACGGAGATTTCCAGTCAAGTTGACTTGTGTGGTGCACCTCCCGAAGTAAAGATTTCTAGTCAAGTCGTCTTGTGTGTTGCATCTCCCAAAGTGGAGATTTCCAGTCAAGTCATCCTATATAGTGCAACTCCAGAAGCGGAGATTTCTGGTGAAGTCATTATGTATGGAACACCTCCTGAAGTGGAGCATTTCAAAATAGAGTCGGTTGTAGTATCACACCCATTCATCCATTGAAATTGTCCAAAGTGACGCAACCCTGAAGCCGCCTGCATGGCACATCTCATTCCACCTCCCATCGTCCTAAGGAACAACCTCCTAAAGTGGAGCATTTCAAAACTAGGTTGGACATAGTATCGCACTCATTCTTCCATTGAAGTCATCTAAATTGATGTACCCCGGTAGTCGCATGTACGGTGCATCACATTTCGCTATTCACTAACTGGGTTGGCCATACTATCTTACCCATTCATCCATTGAAGTAGTCTAAAGTGACGCACCCCTAAAGTCGCATCTCATTCTACCTCCCATCGTGTTAAGGAACAACCTCCCAAAGTTGAGCATTTTAAAATCGGTTCGATCATAATATCGTACCCATTCATCCGTTGAAGTCATCTAAAGTGATGCACCCTAATAGCCACCTATATGGCGCATCACATTTTATTATTCACCAACTAGGTCGATCGCAGTATAGTACCCATTCATCTATTGAAGCCATCCAAAGTGACACACCCATGAAGCTGCCTACATGGCACATCTCATTTCGCCTTACATCATCTAAAAGGACAACATCTAGAAGGAAAGAATTACCATCAGGATCCTAACAAAGTTGGCACACCACATTCACACAAGTCGTGGTAGAATGATTTAAAAATCAGGCCGATTTGCTGGGGGCCCACAGTAGGCCTCGTTGGCCCATATGTGGGGCTCACTAGTGGTGATGACATTTCTCGTGGTAGAATGAGTATGGAACGTCTAATTGATTTGATTCTTGAACTAGGTTTTCTAGTTTGAGAAACCTGACCTATCAGGTCGTTTTCACTTTTTTAGGGTTCGTGCTAAAATGGGGCTCAAAAAGGAGTCCCGGATTCTCTCGAGATAAATTTTCACTCTGCATTGATGTACGCCATTGGACCAATTTCTTGAAAAATTAAAAATTGGCTTGTTTGTGGGGCCCACCAGCATGAGGGCCTACTTGCCACATAGTCAGTAAATAGTGTCATTTTTCTTCAGTTGCCTATGAATACCACTATGATAATTAGGATGAAAGTTTGACATTTTGAGAGAAGAACTAAACTTAAACAAAAACACCTAGTTCTTTAAGATAAAAAACACAAACTAAAATCAATCCTACAATAAAATTTTAGGAGATTTTAGATAGTTTCATTGTGTGAGAGAGTGTTCTTAAGAGACTTAGTGTGCTCCAGACTTAGAAACACATCTAGAAACACAAATGAATAATAAGAGCTCGGATCATCAAAAAGGGTGATTGTTCTTGAGGTGTTCTTCACTAAACTTCAAGCAAATCAATGGATTCTCATCAAAATAAGGTACTAAGAGTTTAAACTTCTTTGCATTGTTATTTCATGTTTATTTTTTATGTTTATACTTTAAAAAATTGGGTTTTACTTGAGAAAAATGTAAAGGCGCTAGCCTTTAGGGAAAGGCACCATGCCTTACCATGAAGGTGCACGTCTTCAAGGGAAGGCTGGCGCCTTCACCTTAATTCACCTAAAATTTCCCAAGTTTGTTATCCTCCACTTCTGCCTTCGATCTTTTGGTGATTATAGGCTTCAATTACCTTTGAATGGGAGGTTAGTCACTTTCAGTGGTGTAAGTCTGTAAGTTTTCAAAGTAAAACAACTTAAAAAACGTCAAATCGTGCTTAGATTCTGAGATCGAAGTGGGTTAGGCCTAACGACTGAAATCCATGTTTGATCCGAATAAGTACATTAATGATTTTAATTTTATTTCTTGCAATGATTCATGAATTTTGTTCATCTAACAAGACGAACATTGTGATCATGAACTTGAAATATTATTAAAATTGTTATGTTTTATTTTTACTAGTATTTATTTCATACATACTTAATTTTTGCTCTATGTTACATGTTAATACGATTATATATTGTTCATTTAAGATTCTGCCATTTTGATTTTTTTTTTATATTTTGTCTTTTATTTAATTTTATTACTTTAAATTGAGATATAATGCAATTTTTGAAAACAATATCATCCGAGCATATAATCACAATCTAAGCATTCATCGAATATAAAAATAAGCAATCATAAAGGAAGAGTGAGGAGAAAAAATTTACAAACCACTCTAATAAAATAGATTATTCCCATTAACCCTTACATATTCTCAATTCTAATTAATAAATACATACCAATAAGAAGTAAATTAAATTATTGCAAATCACAAATATAAATCACAAACCAAGCAAAAATTATATCTAACTATTACAAGCCAATTTAAATGAGAATTCTTATGAATTCTCACCAAATTACACCAATAATATTACAAACCCATTAAATAATAAATTACAAACTACATGAATAAATCACATTAAACATAGAAAATTAAACAAACAAAATTAAAATTATATCACATTCAAATACTCAAACAACATGATGAACGCGAATATTAATGAAATTATCAACAAAATCAAAATATTAGTCTAATAGAATAATAAATTACATAAAATAAATAATAAATTAATACTGCAATTAATAAATAATGAATATTTGGACAATTAAGAGGCCAATTTAGACTGGACAGAATGGGTGCCTAACACCTTCCCATCTTCGGATCCAACTCTCGAACTCACTCTGGTTAAAAACTAGATTATTTAATTCCAATGAATTAATTAATTTGAGAATGTTTCCTTAGTTTTAGGGTGGCGCTCTAAACATTTTTAAAATCTTACCAAAGTAAGGAAACCATCTTTCTGAGGATTAAAATGATATTGGACAAATCAATTTTTTAATAAAATGAACCAAACTCTTTTGATTCAGTTTACTCAAGTGACTCTTGAAAAAGCCGTGAAATGGCCGTATGAAAGCTCATCATCCTCACATAAGAACTCAATGTGTGTATATATATATATACACAAAGAGAGATTTAGAACATTGAGATGATATGCCTAATGAATTGAACAGAAGATTATTGAAATTTATGCACTAGGATATGATTTTGATATAAGAAATTTCATGATGATGGTATGAATCTTGATTATATGATTGTTCTAATTACAGGGATAAATATTCCTTTTGATGAAAAGATATACATGTGATATAATTATACAAATGCTACGTTTGGGTATATATATGTGCTTTGAATAGTTTATTTGGAGATGAGAAGTAATTTTTGTAAATGAAAATGAATAGATGGTTGTAGAGTGAAGCATGATTCTTAATTTTTATAAAGTAAATAGAAAACGTGTTGAGAATTATGGATAAACTAGATCGATTATTGAGACAAATAAATAATTACACTAGTAGGAATTAATTCACTTTGATACTTATATCCAATTATGGGAGTTTGTATAAAGTTGGCATTCTATAATTGATAATAGATTAAGTAAGAAATTTTTAATTATTTAAGGATATCTTATTTCCAATAAATAGAGTGCATATTGAATTATTGATGATATGCAAGAATAAATTGTTTAATTGTTGAAATGTGATTATGTAATAGATAAGTGGTCCGGATTAGTAAGAAGAGATATCATTAAGTTAACATGATTAAATTGGTGTGTTAGTTTAGAGAATGAGTAACTATGAAAAATCTTGAAGAAAGATGAATATAGCATGGTTTGGAAGAATTTAAAGAGAGAATCATAATCACTTGATGAATCTTGATCCATTATGAATTCTATGAATTAGTAGAAATAGAAATGATAAGCATTAGTATATGAGTTAAGATTTGAAGAGAATTTTTGAATCAATATATATGTAAGGAATTGCTATTTTTATTATGATGAGGAATTTTGTTTTAACAAAACTTAAGTACCTTTGCTTCTAATTAAGTTTTCAAGAAGAACTTGATATCATTGGCTTAGTCCCAAGTTAGGCTTTCTGAAAATTTGATACAAACAACCTATACTATAAAATACTTTTGCTTCATTACTTCATATTTACTGGTAATTGGATTAATTGATGTTTATGATAATTGTACTATTTCTTGAAAGCCTGATGAAGAAATTGTGTTCATGCATTCAGTAAGTAAACGTTCCATTATTCTTTTCTTAAGCAATTTCCCATTCGAGGACAAATTATCATAAGTGGGGGAGAATGAAATGATCCGAAAATTTACTTTCAAAGAGTTTACATTCAAAAATTTAATCATAAAATTTTGACCAATAAAAATTGATTAGAAAATAATAATTTATGCTAAGAATTGAACTCGAAAACTAAATTTATATCGTTAAACTCAATTGAAAAACCTACAAGTCAAATGAAAATTGAGCTAAATTGCTGAGCTGGACCAAACCAGTTCAAATCAAATTAGAAATCATCCATTAAAACTGAAATCGGACTGACTCGCACCGATTGCTCTTCTCTCCTTCCTCGTGGGATCACCCTCTCTCTCTCTCTCTCTCTCTCTCTCTCTCTCTCTCTCTCTCTCTCTAGCACAACACCTCTTCCTTCCTAGCCAGTTTCGACCGTTGCTAGAAAAGATTGGGGTACCGATCGCACCAGCCTTCCTCGACAATTGAGTTCTTTGATTTTTCGGTGAGTTGAAGCGATTCTGATGACATCGAGCTTCAAGGAGAGCCTCGATCAATTCCCCTTCATCTCTGGATAGTTTTTGTTATATCCACTCCATCTATGGAGTGTCCATGGTGAAACCAACATGAACGGTGGAGCTGCAGCGGCTGTGACGTTCGATCCGGCCAAACAGGCCATCGGCTTGACAAACAGATCACGAATTTGAAATCATGAAATTTTGAGTGGATTGGTGGAATTGTTATAAATTTATGGGTGATTTCAAGTTTTCGACCATCGTGCATGACGACGGAGGGGGTGGTATGGTGATTGGCCAGCGGCAGTCTTGTGAGACTTCCAAGAGGCAGAATGTTTGTTTCTTCATGCCGAACCCGAATTAGAATTTCAAATCACAATTGGTATATTTTACAGTTAATTCGGCAATTTCAGTGTAAATTTCTAGCTAAGAACTAATTGAGTAATTTTGATTAAAGAAAAGTGGTTTAATTAAAAATTAAAGTGAAATATATGGAAGTTAGTTGTGTGAATTGGATAGAACAATTAAATTTTGGAGAAATTAAGAAATTATGAATCCTAAATTATAAATGACAAGAACTGGTTAATTATGCAATTTAAAATTTGGACAGTTAAGTTATTAGTAAGTTAATCTAAGACGGAATTATTAGTGTAATTGTTAAATTAATTGAGAATGGCAGATGGAAATTATTGTGAATTTGCCCAATGGATGGGTTGTGAGTATCATGGACATTGTGCTATTGTTGACAAATAAAAATGTGAGTAGTTCAAATTACAAAGGGAATACTACCAGGCTTTCAGTAAAAAGAGATTTATTAAGGAATTGAGTTTATTATTTAAAATAGCAAATTGCAACATTAATAAGGAGGAAAATTAATGAAAGAATAAAACAATTAAATAAAAGCAAAGTTTAATTTGTATTTGATTGAATTTAATAAAGTATTTAAAATAGAATTTTAAGTGATATTTTGAAAATAAGTAAAGAAATTTAAGAAATGTTATTTCAAAACCTTATTATATTCATTTGGTAAAATAAACAAGTATATGTAACACCCACCGCCCAATCCCGGAGAACCAGATGGTGGATGCCACATTCGATGCCGGAGCACCGTCTTATGTCACTCACTGTCTTTAAATCATATATTAGAAGTGATTAGATTTTCATAAGGAGGCAAGTAATTTAAATTTTAAAAAAAAAATAAAGTTTAGAAAATTCCTACGAAAATTTCGCAAGAGTTTACTCTAAAATTTAACTTATCACACAAAGAAAATTTACACACTTCCAATATCAACCTCCAAACCTCAACTCCAAATCATTGCAAAGGTCACGCAGCACTTCTAAAATTTAAGATCAAGTCATCTTATCATATTTTTATCCATTCAAGAAATAAATATATGATCATACATTCACCTTCCAAATAATCAAATAATAACACTTATATATCCATAAATCTCATTATTTACATTTTCAATATTTACAAACCCAATATTGTTACTATAGGTCTATACATGTCATATTTTACATTAATATTCATGTCCTATCTCAAAATACTATATCTATTCTGATGCCCTTTTCTGGTCCCGACAGGTGCCCTCCGCTCCTAACCTGCGCGTGATAAAAATCAACGCGTTGAGTGGAAAACTCAGTGGTGCTAAATAATTATAAACTTAAAATATCAAATAACACCAAATAAATAATTTCAAACAATATATTTTTTTAAACACCGAAATCGTATTAATTAAATCCAAATATTTGAAATATCATAAGAAATTCACACTTAAAAATTTATACTAACTCAAAATAAATAAGAAAATATCGTAAATGCCAATATGTTTTTTGGTTTCAATATAATAAATTAAAATTTCCATTTTCATTTTACTCTAAAGCTCATATCGATACCGAAAGAATGTAAGTAGAATCGATCGTGGCCTGTGAAAGTGCCACCCACCAATCACATAATCGTGGCCTGTGAAAGCGCCACCCCCCAATTACACAATCGTGATCTGAGGCCATCGTGGTCTGTACAAGCACCACAATAATAAGCACGTTCACCTATTTATAAGAGTTGATAACCCTGGCATATGATCATAGCTCCACCAATAATACGGGCTGATAACCCGAGCATGCTCATATATCACAATAATCTCACCATACCATATGTCAATAACGTATGGTAGGGCTTAGAATAATTAAATTCTTCCATAAATAGTATCATTTCTCATTCACAATTTCTTATAAAAAACATTTTAAAATTAACACTTATTACATATACATAAATCCTTTGCAAAATATCTTATAACTTAACATATTTCTCACAAAATTTCAAAAACTTATAACTTACTAAAATTATCACATTCTCCCTTTTTTTATACTTAATAAAATAAATTCAAATGGACATATTCAAAATAGATATACTTAATATAGTATAAAAGTACTTAAATCAAGAAATTTCAAGAATTTTCATAAACCTGACCTTTGCTGTGTTCTCAGGGTATAAATGAAGTTCTAGGACTTCAAATTGAGTGAACCTTCATTACTTAGAAAGATAAGATAAAATGATACAAATATCATGAAGGGACCATAGTCTATATCATTTTTTAAGAGGGTGAAAGAAACCCAAGAACATAGACCAATAATCCAAACACGATTCAGCACAACTAGTTTTGGTATAAGGATCATAAGTTGAGCTATAGGTATCCAAATTTAACACAAGAGGATGATTTAGAAAGATAAGATGTAGAACTACAACTATTATGAAGAACATAAGACATTATCTTGCCATTTTAGTGGCCACAATGGACAATCAATTGGGATATACAAGTGAGACATCATAACAGAACTAGTTTTGGTATTTAAATCATAAGTTGAGCTACAAGTATTGGAATTGAACATAAGAGGATTTTTTGGAAAGCTAAGAAATAGAGATACAACTTTCATGAAGAAGTCAGAAATGGATACAAATCATAATGGGGGTCAAAAATGACTTACAGTCCCACCTAGTACACCTCTAACATCAAAATTCATCAAAAACCTAGAAATGGAAAGCTTGAGAAATTGAAAAGGGAGAGAAGGTATTAGTGCACTAACCTTCAAATTAAGCTTGAAAAAGCTTAGAAGACTTCACTCTTAGCCTTCCCTTTTCCTTTGTTTGAAGGTTCTCCAATCTCTTCAAAGTAGGAAGATATTCACATTAAAATCAAAATTGACACTAGAAAAGAAAAGAGCATGGCTTAATTCATGAATTCCATGGATAATCCTAGAATTCTACCCATTAAATCATAAAATTCAAATTTCACAACTTACCTCTTTCAATGGCAACTTGAATTCTCCAAGTTTTTAATCCCCAATTTCAACTTTAATTACTTAGTTTTTAGAGATTAATTGTTTTTCTTTGATTTAATTAGGTGGTTTTGTGTTGAATTGTGGAGTAAAAATGAAAGAAATGGAAGAGGAAGAAGAAGGTAAAAATGACGTGGGTGATGGAGAAGAGAGGAGAGAGAAGGTGTAGATGAAATGATGATAATCCATTAAGTACCAAAGTCAAACTTTGCTTCTCCATTTTATGCTAAATCAATGGCTAAGATTGAGTCTTTAGGTAATCTCATCCAATGGGTTTAAATATTCCTCAAATAATTCACTTTCAAATATTACTTAACTCCACTAATTAATTAAATTAACTCCACAAAAATATTTCCTCATCTGTTTTCTCTATATACCACACTAAAAATTAATATTCACAAATTGCCGAAATTTGCCATAAAATAATATTCATAAGTTGCCGCAACTC
>CANUEP010031742.1:0-24692 GCA_947857235.1 Jatropha podagrica | reverse complement strand
CATAGCCAACCAAAACACAATCTATTTTTATATACATATTGTTGGTTGCTTGATCGCTTATTAAATATATATATATATATATATATATATATATATATATATATATATATATATATATATATATATATATATATATCAGACCATTAAAAAAATATTACTATTTTTTTATTCTTTTTTTCTCTGTACATAATTAGAAAGTTTTTCTTTTAAATTAAAATATTATTTATAATAAATTTGCTATATAGATAAACTCATACACGGATATAAATAAATTTTTTTATTAACACTTGATAATATAATATAATATAAATACATATTAATCATCAAAATTAAATTTTGAGAGTATTTGAGAATTCATTCCCTACTGTAGTAAATTTAAAATATATATATATATATATATATTGAAGTTAAGATAAATTCTATCAAAATAAAGATTATGATAATCCTGTATTATTTATTAGTTAGAGTTTATTTAGAAATCTAGTATTATTATTTAAAATATTTTATTATTGCATGTTAAGAGTAGTCTCATAAGTTATTTGGTCATTTATATTCAAATGTAACATTCATAGAGCGTTTTTATTTATAACTTATTATAAGAATTTTATAACTGTTAATGTAAAGAATTTTAACTTAATGAAGAGAGGATTTCCAATGTGTAGTCTTCTTTATTTACTTAACTTTTTTTTTTGTTGTTGTTTTATTATCCAAACATAACATTACTTAAACTATTTGGGCGATCTAAGTGTGTTTAACAGTTAATGACTTAACGAATAATAACTTAACAAATGTTCAATTAGTTTACACGGCGAAGGTTGTATACATGAACTTCTAGATTTAATATATCGGTCTGAGTTGTTCAGACTGTCATTGAGTTATCCCAAAAGTGAATGATGTGTACTAGGTCATTTAGGCGAATCTCTCTATGTCTGATTTTGGACAGATGACAATAGGTCTCTTAGGCCGATGGCGAAATGTCCCATCGGACGGAGAAACTTGAGTCGCTTAGGCCTCTGACGAACTTGTCTCATTGGACGGAGAAAATTGAGTCATTTAGGCTTCTAGCGAACTGTCTCATTGGACAAAGAAAACTAAGCCGTTTAGGCCTCTTGTGAACTGTTCCATTGGACGGAGAAAACTAGGCTACTTAGGCCATTAGCGAACTATCTCATTGGACAGAGAAAACTGGGTTGCTTAGGCCTCTTGTAAACTCTCTCATTGGACGAAGAAAAATTGAGGCACTTAGCCCTCTGGCAAATTGTCCCATTGGACGGAAAAAAATTGGCCGCTTAGGCCTCTGGCGAATTGAGACTGATAGACTGTTTAAGTCCATTTTATTGACTTCCATTTGATTATGCTACCTACGCTTTTATCATGATATATAGAATAAAAGTTCAAGACAACAAACTAATTAACGAAGTTGCTCTGTTTCATCAAAGGTGGAGAAAATGAATAAATATAGTCGACTTCTTATTAATTTAATTTAAATTTTCATTGGCTGCGGGAACTTATCATCCTGTCCCCCACAAAAGAAAGATAAAACATATAGTTCAAGCCTAAAAGCAATGATATGCTTGGCTAAATTGTAATGAAATTGTAATGTAATGTCACTTGTTGCATAAACTATTTTCAATCTTTTGAGATATTAAAGCAAAATAATCTTTTCTAGTTAAAAATTTACTAAAACATAAACTATAATCAAACTATATATAGATAAATATCTGCAAACACTAGTGATGATACATCTAGTAAAACTGTTTTTCGAAATGCATGTGCTAATAAATTTAGTCGAATTTTCAGACTTTAGATAATTATCACTCATTACTCCTAACTATATTCACTTAAATTACAAATGTCACATCTTTTGTTCGCAATATAATGAACATACTAAAATTTTACTTGCCTTTCCCTAATTAGATAATTGCTTAGCGGTTTCAATTTCTTTTTTCTTTTATTGAACCGCTAATTTTAATAATGAATGAACTTAAAAATAGACTATTTTTTTTCTTCTAAAAGTAAGAAGCAAGAGTAGAAGTCCATATATAATTATTGTTGGTGCTAAGATGTGGGGCATATGGCCTGCCTATTTGTACTTTAAAGCTAGGATTATGATGAATTATTATATTCTCAATTTGAACAGATGAAAGGATACATAACTAAGAAAACTTAACTGTTTTAGAAAGAACCTTGAATTCTTGTTTTCTTTTTCTTATTTTATTTCTCGTCGTGAGGGCTAAAGGGCACAACCAGAGCAAATTCATGAAAATTCGTTATAATTCCAATAAAAGTATTGGGCAAGGTAAGGGATTCTTACGTTAACAACATGTCTAGCTATGCTACTAGAACCAGTTACAGCCACTCCACATCCTTGCCAAACGGAAACTTGCTTAAGAGTTACATTATAGGCTGGGATTTCTGGGAGGATTGATGAGGAGAGACTAGGCATGGAAGAAGAAGGCTGTATTGATGGTTCAAAAAGGGAACAAAGGCAGATTTGTACCCAAGAAGTAGAAGCTATGTTGTTGGTAAAATAAATATTGCTTTTTGACAATTTCTTTGAGATTGGAAAGGAAGTTAATTACTGTTTCTTTTTTGTGTTGTTGTTTTCTATAGATCTTTCTGTGTAAATATAATTTAATCAAACTGCTCCAAAACATCAATTTATCAACAACTTTCACAATACATCGAACAGGTTAGGAAAATTTAGATTTACAAAGAAAAATATCCTCAAGTTTTAGCAAAACGTGTATTATCTATTAACTATCATTTTTTCATTGACTTCTAAAACTTAGATTTACACCGTTTTGGAAAAACAAAAAAAAAAAAAAAAGGGTACTGAAGTCCTTTTATTTGATTGATTTATACACAATAGAGTCAAAATATTAATCAATAGCAATCCACGTCATTTTGAAGCATTCTCATATTAATAGTTAAATTTTATTTCTTTATAATTAATTTCCATAAATTTGAAACTCACCGATTAGTTAAAGCTCAGTGAGTCATAAATGATGTAAGTTAAACCTAACATCTCTCACCGCTAAACGTTTTGTCGGCAGTGATTGCTTTTATCCCGTTTAATCTTTTTTCTTTTATTTAACTTCAAATATATAATCATTTGAAATAAAAAGTTAAATTTAGTGATTTAAATATATAATAATTTATAAATCTAAAGTAGTTTTTTATGCCTTTTTATAAAGAAAAGGTAGGAGAAAGAATAATTTTAGCAATAATTGAAATGGACAAACCGTACATTCAACAATCTTAACATAAATAGTGATGGTGCACGGTAATATGCATAGTAAAAATATTAGATTCGGGTTTAGTTTGAATCAACTCGGTCTAAATTAATAATTCGATTCAAATTTAACAGTTTCTCGAATGATTTTTGTGTAAATCAAAATTGATTTTCTGTCCGAATAAATATCACGTGTGACATTACCATATTGCTCCATAAAATTTAATTTATTAAATTTAAGTGTTAATTATAATAAATTTTTCAAAAAATGAAGTTCAGACAATATTATTAAAAAGTTTCTTTAATCCATTTATTTGAAAATCGACCGGCTTTCATCTAAAAATTTAATCTTTTTGCT
Organism: Jatropha podagrica; assembly: GCA_947857235.1. Lineage (NCBI taxonomy): Eukaryota > Viridiplantae > Streptophyta > Magnoliopsida > Malpighiales > Euphorbiaceae > Jatropha > Jatropha podagrica. The sequence goes on along the minus strand of CANUEP010031742.1, from coordinate 21,099 downwards.
AAGATCATCTTCCATTATAAGATTTCCATTTTTTTATTTTTATATTTCTTATTTCTATAAAAATATTATTATTAATTTAATCATATTAAAAAAGGTTTCATCAATGATAAATTTTCATCATTACACCAAAGAATAAGGGCAAAAAATAATGACATCACACCAAAAATGTTGATGCGTACCTTACCAAATCCATAAACTCCATTATATCATTACCATGTAATAATTATTTATACCATGTAATTATCCATTATTTATATCATAATTAATAATTTGTTATTATTTTAAAACATTACCATTATATAATTATCTTTATTAAAATTGTTAAATATGAGAGTTGGGGAAATTGGATGCATCAACCCATTCCCTATTTCCAAAAATTTTTTTCTAAAAATTATTTTAGAAAATTAATTAAGTTTTTTTAATTTAGCTTGCCATCTTCTAAAAAAGAAAATTATCTTTTTAATTTTAGAGCCTAGATAGAAAATATTTTCAATATTAATATTATATCTATCTTAAATTTCACGTGTGCCTTCTGCTACTAAAAAATTAAGGAAGAGCAGGAATTTAATTGACCAAATATATAATCTAATATTTGAATAAAAAAATTAGTCAGGTTAGTGCTTTTAATTTATATATTGACTTACTATATTTTTTTAATAAATTAAAATGTATTTAATTTAATATTATTTTAATTATTATACTTCATCCATTTTTAGCATAAGGACAGATAATTATATAATTAAAATCATGAAAATGGTGGATTACGTCAATCGATGGATCAATCAGTTACAAAATATTTTTTCTTAAAATTAAATAAAATAAATAAATCATATGACATTTACATCAATATACAGTATAAAATTATTTAAAAAATTTCTCTCTCTTCGATTATTTAACCTTTTTCAACTACTTCCAAGACTATTCAAAGTTGATTGCATCTAAAATATTATCCCAAATAAAAATAAAATAAAATATAGAATCGATTATTTGTTTCTGGAAGCAACTAGCGGGCCCTACAATTATATTTTCTTTTATAAGTTGTAAGACTATGTGGGGCCATGCCATCCTGTGGACACGGTTACGAAGCTTCCGTAACTTGTGGTGCCCACAGTTGCAAACCGCAAACCTACCTCGAGAAGGTTATTGTCGAGTTGATAAGAAGCAACCTATAAATAAATTGTTACTGCGATGAGACGACATCGGACTGCTTCTCTTTTGAACACACCTAAAGAGGTAGTATAGATGCGTCGGATACTGAATGATTAAAATAAAAAAATTAATTAATTAATTTTTGAAAGGTTTGAAGATAAAATAATAATTATCAGAATTATGCGTGAAACTCTATGGTCTATTGGTTAAAATTAATTGTTTTGACAGCTATTAGTTGTTTAGTGGCGTTTAGCTGTTTTAATAGCGTTTCATGAAACGCTAATCATTACATGAGTTAATTTTTCACAAAAAGTTACCTTAACCTCTAAAATTAATCTAAACGTTATGTTACCGAATAATTTTTTAAGCAACATTCAGCATTTTAACTAGTCAAAACTCTAAAGACTGCTCAAAAAGTTACTGCAGAACACAACCTATAAAAACATTGGCTTTTGCTGCATTCAAAATTCAAAATATATAGTTCATGTGAGTTACTAATATTATTGTATATGTTTTCCTTCAATTCATGCATGATAATATTTAAATGTAAATTGAACCCACATTATTTTAATATCATTAAAATCACATATACCAACTAACAACAAATTGAACCTTACATTAATTTAATATCATGAAAGGTACCAACTAACAAAGTGGACCATCATAAGAACATTATATAAAATAAAAAAGAAAAGTAATAGTAATAATATTATTTCTTCAAGTATGTATTCTATTATAAAATAATTATCTTAAAAAAATTTATATAATAATCCTCATTAATTCTTATTTTTTATTTCAATATAATATTATCTAAGATGGACATGATAAAAAAATTATATATTTAAAATTATCATTGAACCATAATAATTATTATTTTATTAATCTTATAAAAATAAAAAATGGACTACTTCTTTGACAAGGAAAAATATTTTATTTTGCAATTCATGGTTCTGTATAGAGCTGTTCGTGGATTCGTTTGGTTCGGTTTAAATATAATAGTTGAATCAAACATAAAGTGTTAAAACTAAACTAAAACATCAAAAATTTCAAATCAATCCAAACTTTAGCGGCAGTTTAATTTGAGTTAATTTGGTTTAGTAGTTTAGGTAGTTTGAAAAAAGAAATTAAACTTCCTTATTTATCTCGTTAACAAGAAAAAAAAGTTAATATTATACAAAATATGAAAAATAAATTCATAAAAATTATCATAAAATACATATGATTTTGAATAGCTATTAAAATTTTTAAATTAATTTTTGAATATGTATTTTTTTGTTATATTACGGAAAATATTATATTTAATAAAATAATAATTAAGTAATCTATAAATATAGAATTTAAGCTTTGATTTAATTGCATTTATTACTTAAATTAAAAAAAGTAATAGTTTTACTCACATATAGTTTATACAAATATATTAATTTAATATTACATGAATCTTTAATATTTTGAATATTTTATACAAATAATTATATAATTTATCTAATTAATAAGAAAATATTATTCAATTTATTATTCGACATGAATTAATCTCATAATTTATTATCCAATGTAAATTAATCAATACAAATAAAATTTTTAAAAAAAATCAAATTGAATTTCAAACATATATGTATATATATAGCGGTTTGGTTCGGTTTGAGTGGTTTTGAGGATAAACCATAAATTAAACTATCAATCTTTTAAAACTGCGGTTTTAAATTGATTTGTGTTGATTTAAATCAGTTTGAGTGGTTTAGACGGTTTCACCATCAACCCTAGCTGTATCTTCCAATAAGTGATTGAATTGCTTAGTTTGGAGACAGTGACTTTACCATTTGAGACACTTCTATGTGTATAATTAAAGTCGCTTTAGTTTTATTATTTATTTATATATCTATTCCGACCAACGTCATGCTGCCATCGAGTCTTGCACATTATAAAAAGCACGTAAAGGCCATAAGCATTTCCTTCATCTTCCATCTCTCATTGATAAGTAGCTTGTTTTGCATATTTGAAAAAATGGCTCTTACTGGTAAGCTTGAAGCAGATGTGGAAATCAAAGCTTCTGCGGATAAGTTTCATGATGTGTTTGGGTCCAGACCCCATCACGTAAAACATGCTACTCCTGACAACATACAAGGTTGTGACTTACATGATGGTGAATTTGGAAAAGAAGGGAGCGTTTTGGTCTGGAATTATGTTCATGGTAAGCTTGCACCCTTTTTCTATCTTAAATAAATTATGAAGACTTGAACTCTTAAACTACAGTTTTGAATTATTAAGTGCAGATAATTTTGCAGTTCCTTTTTTTTAATTTTTCTCTCAAAATTCGAATAGATGGAGTCCCTAAGGTTGCGAAAGAGATTGTTGAAAAGATAGACGATGTGAACTTGTCTACCACCTTCAAAGTGATTGAAGGAGATTTACTGAAGGAGTATAAGAGTTTCATAATAACTGTTAAAGCTACACCGAAGGGTAATGGCAGTGTAGTGCAGTGGACACTGGACTATGAGAAGAGGAATAAAGATATTCCAGACCCACACTCTTTACTTAAATGGCTACTTGATATCGCCAGAGATATTGATGCCCATCTTACCAAAGCATGAACTCCCAGCCTCATCCATCAATAAACCGTTTGCTCGCAGTCTATATGTATGATCAAGCTTACAGTGCAATATGTAATAAATAAAGGAAAAAAAGGGTCTGGATTTTATTAATCCTTAGATCCTTTGATATATATATATATATATATATATAAACTTTCATTGTGTGGTTTTTCTTGATGTATTAATAAATTTGAGTTTTATTAAGAACGTCTTCGCGTTGTGCCTGAGCTTATTTATAGATTTTTGGCTTCATAGCATATATATATATATATATATATATAAAAGTTTGATACTACTTAGCAAGAACTTGGAATCACTGAGATCACCTAGTCATTAATGGGATCATAATCTCTCACATTTTTTTTATGACTAACAGCTTCATGTTCAAATTGCCAATATTGATGTAGCTAGCCAACGTTAAATAAGCTCAAATGGTGTCTGCTATTGGTTACTTTTAATAATAGCAATCTGATTACTAATGGTACATTGCCTTCCAGTTATAAAGAAGTATAGACAACATGTTCCGTAGATCACACTGATTGGAATTTAAGTATTGAACTATTTCATACTACTTAGGGGAAGAATGGAATATGGATGAATCCATACAACTTAAAACCCATTCAATCACACTTGATTATATGGATGAAGAGGCAGAGATAGGGAAAGAGAAGATTATGTTTTGAATGAAACACACTTTCAAGGGGAAAAAAACCCTAATCTCTATCCTTTTTCTCATTTCTCTTTAGCCTTTTAACTCTAGTTTTGTTTTAGAGCTGCAGCTCTTTATCAATTGTAGCCCATATCTTCTACTCTTCTTTCACTTCATCTCATTTTGCTTTTAATCTTTTATTTTATTCACTCTAACAATCTCAGACATGTTTTTACAACAAAACTGTTTTTTTCTTTTTTTGTTATTGTTATTTTTTCTCCATTTTTTAGTGGGTTTTTTTTTTGTCTCTCTTTTGCAAAGGCGGTCCCTCCTTGTAAGAGTTTATTATTAAATAAAAATATGATATTTGACTTTATTTAATTAGAAATTGTAAATCTTCATTTATAGCCGAGAATCTTCAATCAATGGAGATCTGGTAATGCAATATGTTCTTTCATTAATGCTATTAATGTACAGTGGTATATTTTTTCATTGATACTGTTAACGTACAACAGTATAAATTCATTTATGTTCGTAATATGTTGTAAATATTTTTAAAAAGCAATTTAGACGTAGGATATTTAGAAAAGTTACTATTTTGTCATTCAAATCAATTAGCGAATTAATTGCTTCCATGAAAATTTATATCTGTCATCAATAACAACTCAAAACGAAAAGATATAATATATATTTTTTAATTTTAGTATTATTGTTCAGAAGAATATGAATTATATTATTTCATTAAAAGATAAGTAAATTCTATTAGCTATTAATAGTGGAGTTTTATGTCTAGACTATATGAGTATTTATAATTCTTAATATTATTATTAATGAATTATATTTTTAAAAAAAATTGAATAAAATATTTTTAAAAAAAATTCTATTTTATTGATTTGGTATATAAACTAAATTATAGTATTTTCCTCCAACGAATGATGTTACCATAATAAAATTTGCTTTGGTTTTAATAAATTTTTCCTTTCTTTTCTTTTCTTTTTTTTTGCAAATAACTGTCTTTTTTTTTTTTTTTTTTCTTTCCTCACCCATCCATATGAAGCAGTCCGATGCATTAACTAAGTTGATCCATCTAAAACGTCAGAATAAGTTGCTTTCAATCCCAAGGTAATTAATTTTTTATTATTCTTATTATTTACAATTAATTTTTTAGTTATTTTAATTATTATCAATTATTAATACTATTAATATTTAATTATTTTAATATATATATATATATATATATATTAGGTTCTATTTGGTGGATCAATCATTTCCTCAAAGAATATTTTGTAATATTTTTATTTTTTTTTTTCAATTTTGAATTAGAATTCTATATTCCTAATATTCTAATTATATATATATATATATTAAATTATATTTTTATTTCTAATTTATACTGTATTTTGTTTATATTATATTATATTTATACGTTTATTTTTATATATTTTTCTATTTATTTTTTCCATATGACGTGTTTATTGCAATTTATGTAGATCATGTCTGTCTTGGTATGCCAAGTCAACGAGGATTGAGAATCACTAGACTAGTAGTTGTCTGGTTTTCAAATTAATTTTTGTTTCTTATAAGGTTAAATAAGTATAATTAATTTTGTGCATCAAGGCAAAACTCAGTAGTAAACTATAATTTCAGGTTCAAATTAATTAATTTAGAGAATATTTATTTAATGCTGAAGAATTTATAACATAAACATTTTATTCACCATTTAAATTTGAATAATATAACAACATATTTTAATAAATATTTTTAAAAATTTTGAAAATAAATTAGATTACGTTAGGTCTACCACCTATTTTATTATAAATTTTTTAATTATTTCATTATTATTGGGTATGGGATTTATCTCCCAAAATATAAAATTAATATAGTCTAGCTGGACTGGTACCCATACTATATATTCCTATATATAGAGATAGCATGAGCATCCTCCTTCACTTTACAACTTTTAACTGTTTTATCTATTTGTGTAAAAAAAAAAAAAAAAGAGTAATACAGATTTTACAGCTTCGTCTGCTCATTTTGCAAGTCCAGTTTTGGCATAGTTGTCGATTTGAGTGATATCTAGGAATTTGTCCACTCCACTTGCCAGAAGAAACCTGAGAAAAAGATTCAAAATGACATACAGAAAAATTAAATAGTTGTATTATAGTAGAAGTGCAAAATGACATACTTGTCCCTAAGAAGTTTTGCCATAGAATAGCATCCTCCAGGGACCATTGATTGCATATTTACAGCAATGTTCGGATTGTGAATGCTCTGCCTCAGGTGTACCCATCCGTATTCTCCATTTTCTTTGTTGGATACTTTAGCCCTGTTTTGGCAACAATATCCAATCATTTTTAATGACAAAAAAGAACAAATTCGCACTACTTGTCGTTTTCGTTTTCTTGGAGGGTTTTCTACAGCTTATTGGCAATGGATCCAAGTGCAAAAGCAAGTATTTGTTCATTTTGGGCTTTGCTTTAACGAATTGGGTTGTTGGATCTATCTTAACATTAGTTACTTACTGGGCCATTAAATCAAATTTATTTCCACCAACGAGGACTGATCGGCCTAAAGTAGTAGTCTCGTCGAAGTAGAAGTAGTACCTGTACATATAAGCATCAACTGCTGCTGGAGTGTCGTTTGAGTCAACGAGGCAGCCATCGCTTACCCAACAGTCTCCACAGGCGTCCAATTCCCATCCTTCCAGTTTTCCTTCCTGTGTACCAAGTTTATGTCTTAGACAAAAAGGAAAAGCTACCAATCTGTCTACATATGGATGTTTGTGTACCTCAATATAGCTTCGGAATTTCTCGATTGCCTCAATCGCTCTTGCCTTGGCATGTCTTGGCTCGGAAATTACGTTCATTCTTAGCTCTACTGATTCTAAAGGTTCTTCCAGATCTTCTATGAGACAACCTATTCCTTCATCTGATCCTGCTAGTTTCATACGTACCATTTCAATAATGATCTTTACCACCATGTAAGCTCCTGAAAAATAAAAGAAAAATAATTTTCTTTTAGCGCATATTAATTAGTAATAAGATGCAATTAAAGATTTGTTACTTGCTTACCATCATCCAAGAAATAATTCTCTTTAAGAGCACCATGTCCTGACGTTTCCATCATGAGATGGGTTTCAATACCATCTTTATTAAGCTGAACTCCTTTATCAATCACATTTCTATAACCAACACGGTATAAGCAATGTTGCCCTCCTCTATCAGTAATAAATCTTGAAAGTGCCATGCTGGTTCGAGCATCGGTAACTATTGTAGTACCAGGATGTTCTTTTAAGACAATAGCAGACATTAGTGCAATGAGTTTGTCGCCATTGATAGGATTACCTTTGTTATCAACAACGCCACTGCGGTCTACGTCTGTGTCGAAAACGATACCAAGGTCGGCTGAATTTTCTAAAACGGCGGCTCTGGTAAGGGCCATGGCAGTTTTGTCCTCAGGATTGGGAATGTGATTGGGGAACATTCCATCTGGGTTTAAGTGTAGGGAACCAAAGGTGTCTGCTCCGAGTTTGTCTAGTACATCCCATGTAAAGAAACCTCCTGATCCATTTCCAGCATTTACAATTATCTGCAGATTAATTAGAACCATGCATGGTTGACATTTTAACTTGTATCATATTTTAGAAATTTTAAAAAAAATAACATATATATATTAGTTTAATTAAGTGTAATTTTAGTAAAAAAGATTTTTCCCTTTTTTTGTTTTTTACAAATTAAGAAAATTAAACATCTTACAAGATATCTAAATAAAATATCTAGTTTATTTTTTTTTGTAAATTAATTAAGCTTCATTGAGATTTAAACTTCCAATTTCATATCCCAAAAAAAAAAAAAAAAAAATTAGTACAACTATGACAAAGCTCATCAATTAGTAAAAATATTAATTTCCAAACTACTAATTTAATGATTTAAACAAAAAGAATAATATTTGAAATACCTATTACCCAATAATAAGGTGGATATGTCAGAATTGTTTCTTTCTTTTTGTCTTTTTTGTCATTTTTGGAATTAATGCAATTAAGTGCAAGTATACATATAGGACAACATGAGAACCAAGTAGGTTAACAAGCACCACTTATTTGCAACTAGCTGCCAAAATTCCTATCTAGCTATTGATTGAATTTCTGAGGATAATGTAAATATGGAAATATATGCATGTACTAGTTAAAAATGAACCTGAATTCCTTCGAGAGGAGTATCGTAGTGCAAGGGATGGTTCACTCTCTCTTTGATGATCTCTCGTAGATGCTTGGCATAAGTGCTCATGAAATCAACTCTTGTTGTTGGAGTGCTAAGCATTGTCGATACTTTTGCAAGCCTATTTGCATATTTACGCGCTGCTTTGTCACATATCTCCTCCACGTCCGTCGAGGTCAGCCCTCCTCTTTTTGTGAAAAATTTTAGACCATTTCGAGTGTAAGGCAGGTGTGACGCTGTCATCTGCAAATTAAACGTTATTTTCATACATAAAAAATCAATATTTTTCTAGGTATCATAGAAATGAGTGAATCTTTGTGTTGTGTCATACCATTATGGAAGCATCATAGGCAAATGGAGGAAGCAATGTACTCATGAAACAAGCTGGAGTTGTAGCTAGTCCCATATCAAACGTTATACAACCAGCACGAGAAAGGCCAGCAAAAACAGCTACACTCAAAGAAGCTCCTGATACTCTAGGATCTCTACCAAGTGAGACTCTAACATCTTCAACGACACGCTGTTTTTCCTTTTCCAAGCCATGAATAACCCACTCGCCAAAACTTTCTGCAATGGCTTCCACTGCTGGAGGAGTAAGATCCACTGTCCTACCCTTTTCGCCTTTCAACGCTATGCCACGAACATCAGACCCATTTTGAAGCCTTCTTATCCTATCCATTTCTTCATCAGCAATAACTTCATTGTATTTTGTAGTACTAGAAGATTTTACACGCGTAATTTTAGTTGAAGGGTATGAAAATGGAAATTTCAGATTTTTTTGGAATGGCTTTATTGTAGGTGTTGATGATGAAGATGAAAGGCTTTTTCTTGGGTTATTGCTGTGTAGAGATATTGATGATGTCGAAGTGGAAGCCATGGATTCTCAGCTTAATTACTTTGTTTCTCCTAGTTGACTTGCTAGTTTGAAAGTTTTTGAAGAGAAGATATTTGTTTTCCGAAGAATGTCAAGTTGAGAAGATAAGGTATTAGGATTAAGCAAATAAATGATAACCCTACAATTCACAGAGCAAGCAGAAAACAATTATCTATTATACAAACTTCCAAATGACTGTAGATTTTTCTTTTCGTCCTTATTTTAGCATTCATAAGATGCAGCTGATATTTCTGCATCTGTATGTACGTGAGATGAACAAGGAAATTACAATTAAAGCGTGCTCGAAAATGATAGCTATTATATTGTTGCTCTCCTAAAAAAAATCCACCGATACCTGGGCCAGCAATACCACAAGGCAATGAAATTTAGGCCCGTTCCACAATGCCCTTACTGATTTAGATTGGCCCAATATTTTCTAAGCCCAAATTTCTTCAGACTGCGCAGACAATGTTTGACTATGAAATTGAGGGGAGTCAGTTAAATACGGAGAAATTTCCAAACCAAATCAATAAAACTAAAATTAATAATATTTATTAAAATGAAAATATTTCTAATCATATATTTAAAAATAAATATATATATTTATTAAAGGGAATGTTGTCGGAACTTAAACCTGACCTTTGAATCACAAAACAGGCACTTAAACTATCAAGCTAGTAGCTGAAGATTAATGGTTTCCAAAATACAAAACGTACATTTTTAGATCAGCCTGATATATGAGCAAAAGTTTCAAAAAGATACAAATTGCCTTCAGTTGTCTCTTTGTTACACTACATTGGAGCATAAATAGCTACAAACCTCTCCCTGTTTATTAAGTGCAACAGAGAATACTCGACTCATTTCACGCAGGATCATGAAGCCTGAATTTAAACGTGTCAAATATGTTTAGCTGAGACCTTCAATTTCCAATCCCTTGCAACCTGGAGCATGAATCCACTCAAGTTGAACTTCCACTTCACCTGTCTCTACATTTCTCAATCTAAGAGGCATATTTTGGATGATTTTTCCATCGTTCCAAACCATATGACTCTCATCGGCAAGACAGTTGGTCCTATTTGGCTGAACTCTAGATACCACACAGCCATTTGGAAGGTTTTCCAAGCCCATCTTAAGAATTTTTACGTATGGTTTGATGTCAATCTCAGCATCACCTATTTTGTCGTCTGCAGTGAATTTGTCTTTGTCAAAAACTGTCTGCAAAGGAATACCAAAATCAAATCAAATAAAGGGTTTTCATTTATAGGGAAATAGTTAGGATTTCAAGCCCTCTTGATTCAAGAAAACCACTCACTAATTTAATTGGAACATCGACATCTGTGATGGAAAGAGTCAGTTCTTCATTCCATTCAGGATTGCAGTTGTTTTTCACCACTCCAGTCTTCAATGTCTGCTCAATTTAAATGGCATCAGGAGAGAGAGCGGGAAAAGAAATGGACAAATCTAACTACTGAATCAATATTTTGATTGGCTCAGAAATTGATCAAATAAAAATTTACTAAAGTTTACATATCATTTATGATACAATCTTGAAATATACACATCTTAATTATAAGAAATATCCAGTTATTTTAATATTTAATTTTTTTGTCTTCTTTTAATTAAGCTACTTTTGACTTATAAAATAGATTTAGGCCTCCCAACCACCATCAAAATAAGCAGTTCAATCATTAATAAAATTAGGGCAACACAAAACTAAAAAAAAAATATGTCAATATTGAATATTAATTTCACCAGCACAATAAATTCCCAATTTATAAATCAATAGATTATCAGGAATGCGTTACAGGAACTGACAAAAAACGCAAATTTTCTTATACATATAAAGAAAACGAACAGATTAAACAGACTGAATATTCTAGAAATAAAGGGGACAGAATAATCTGATACAATCAATAGAAAAGAAAAAAATTCTGAGAGAAGGAAGATACGTGGGGTTCCATGGTAACGACGACATAAGGATCGCTGCCACCAACATCGCGATCCACAAGGTTTCTGCCTCTTAGGATACGAATTCTGAGAAGACCAAGAAAGTTCTCCATTCTCAAAAACAGATTTTGGAAAATACGTTTCGACGTGCCAACAGAGTTTTTCCAAAACTATTACTTATATCATCTTTATGTAACTTCTTTATTTCATCAGACAAGTGAAAAAAGAAAAGGAAATGAAAGAAGAAAACACGTGTGAAGCGAAACACATATAAGTAGACCCCACAAGATGACACGTGGAATCTATGAAATCTGGGTGGATTGCCACGCGTCCATTGTTTGATAACGAAAATGTGGTTGCCGTTGTGTGCGCTCTGCCCTCTTTTATAATTCAGATCCAAATATTAAACCAGACAGGTCTGACTTGAGATTGAAACTTGGACAAAGCCTTTTGAGCCGAACCAACTTTTGGGCCAACGACAATTCATCGAAGCAGTAAGCCCATTTTGAAAGTTCAGGCTAAGCTGCAATTTTAGCGTATTAAGAAATGGCTTCGTTTGTCGTATTAAGAAATTATTTTTGGTGCGATTCATGATTGAGAAATTGCAATTGTATTGTCTAATGATTAACTGTTTTTTTTTTTTTTTTTCAGTTTTCTGTTGATAAATACACGTGCCATAAAAAGGCTCAATTTATTTAATGAATAGATTTATTTTTGAATATTAATGAATAGATTCTTAAAATTACATATTATAAACCGAATATATTAAAAATTAGTTAAATAAATTTTAAAATTTTTGCATCCTAACTGCTTCTGCAGGAATCTTGAATAAACGCAACAGTCTCCAAAGACAAAACAAAAATAATAATAATAAAATTAAAAAATGCAGATCAGGATCCATATTTTTAGGCCAATGTGGACCAAATGACACGTAAGGTTTTTTATAATTACATCTCATTTTTTTAAAATAATAAATTACAAAATTAGAGATAAATAAATCCATTGGACCTTGTTCGAAAAAAAGAATGGAAGAAAACAATTGCCTTTTGGATTTGGAATTGCCAGATAATATCATAATCCTGAATATTAAATCAGAAAAACCGTACGTATCGTCCCTTTAAGCTAATGTCTACTTATCTGTCACCACCTTTCGTATTCAAGATGATGGAAGAGAGACCACACATTTGATTCCGCTATAGATCCAGCATCAATCGCAGTCATGGATAATTATATAATTATAATTATATTAAATCAACGCCAAATGTATAAAATTAGGAGTTAATTATATATAATAAAAAAAAATGAATAATGTTGCCTGAATGTGAACACTATATATCCACATGGTAATTAAAATTCTTGTTACAAGAAAGTCAAATGAAGGACACAGATGTGTTGACCAAATTGTCGGTAGAGTTTGTCATTTAACCAAGATTAAGAGAATCTGCCCTTCTGGGTTTTTGTTAGGCACTCTTTTATATATATATATTATTATTGGTAAAAATAGTTTATTCAAAATAATTTGGTATTTCTTTGCATAAAAAGGAAAATAAAAGAGTTAGGTGCTAATGCTTCTTTTATTTTGTAGGAGGAAAGTGCAAATAATTGTGAATTTTTGTCGAATTTTCATTTGCAAGTTAAATAAGAAAAGAATATATTTGACTGGACGAGCTTCGCTGAGATTAGTAATTATTATATTATTATAGTCTTATTATAGGTTAGTCCAAAATATAATATTTAGTTTTATGCCACTACTTGCAGTATACTGACTTAAACCCTAATCTCCCTCTTATCACTCCAATAATATTAATTTAATGTTGCAAAGAAAAGTAAACGAGTTGTTAAAAACGATTTTTGGGTGATTCATTTCAACTACCAAACAAAGACTGAATTTATTTTATGGAACAAATATAATATAATATATATATATATATATTTTTTCATATGTCATCATTTGATTAAAAAATATATTTAGAATAAAATTAAATGGTTCAGATTTGAGAAAATCTGTGTTTAAACTGCCTTATGCGTGTAAATTAAATTAAAATCTCTTCTATGTGATGTTTGTATGAGGCAAAATGACAAAATTAAAGCCACAAGTAAATTTTTATCGATTCAGATAAGTTTTTTATAGATTGATTGCCCATTCCTTATTCCCATAACCTGAAATGAGAAATTGGGTATTTTCCTTAAAGGACCAGAATTCTGGACCACCCAGCCACTAATAACATGATTCTTTTTGGCTTTTTGGTAATTAATTAAATCTGGAATTTTCCATTTAAATCTCACTTGAGAGCTATCTATAGATATATATTTTTTCCAATTTTGAAATCATCCAATTAAACATGTGAATTAAGTTATTCCTAACTTGACTAATTCAATTAATCCTTCAACTTGAACCTTAAAAAAAACAAAACAAAAAAAAAATTGATATATATAAAATTATCAAAAGGAGTGCATACTAATGCCCTTCAACCAACCAACAATCAAATTCGTATATATCATATTACCAATTGATATATATATAAATGTATAAGATTGTCTTGCACTCTAATCCAAGGGTGAATATGAACAATGCATGCGGACCATTGATTTGAATAATATATAAATCAAAAATGCTTATTCTTTACATTGTAGACCATTGGACATGCATAGGATGTTTCCATATAATAATAAACATTACCCATATGGGAATCTTACCTTAGTCCTAAATTGTTCTTATTAAAGTAAAATCAAAAGGTCCTATTTTGTTCTACACCACACATTTAGAACCAAATCCAATAATTGGAAGGACAAGCATTTAGATTTTGCCTATTTCATTACGAAAATATGCTTAATTAACTATAATTCATCATTGCATGTAATAATTTTGTGATTGGAAGCATAATATATGATTTCATACACGTGTTTAATTTCTCATCACTCATGCTTATTAATAATTAGTAGTATTAATTTTAGTATGTACAGTAAGAAAATATGAAATATGGTTTTGTTAGTTCTGTTAAAAAAAACAAAATTAGATAATTAGCAGAATTACAAAAAAAAAAAAAAAAACTCATAATGAATCAAGATTCTGATTAAATATAACCAGGGAAAATTTTAAGCCGATACAAAATTGTAAAGGATATATTTAAAAAAAAAATTAAAAATGGTAAAGAAAGGATCTAAAATTTAATAAAAAGGTTCAAAATTTTGTTATTCTATAATTATAAATAAATAAATAAAAGGTCAAAGCTATTTAGTAGAGGACTGGTAAAAAAATAAAACGTCATAAAAAAAAATGTCCGGTTCAAGTGTTAAACCGGGGCGGATTCGAAGAAAAGTTGAATTACTGAAAAGGACATAAAAAAAAACTCAAAAGTAACGTGTTTCCTTACTAGAGAGAGAGAGAGAGAGAGAGAAGGAAACTGCAAGGCACATGCCCGGTTAAGGTCGGCGCAAAATACCCGAACACGCTAACAATTTCTGTTGCGTTTTTTAATTATAAATGAGAAACCTTCAAAAACCAATTTAACCACACAAACAACAAACCCTAACCCTAACCCCACCTTCTTCAAACTCCTCTCCTCCGTATAAATAATCCAAAACCCATCACACAAATACATACAATTTTCCTCTCCGGCTCCCAACAATTTCCGTTTCTCTCCTCTGTTTTGAGAATTTCTAGCCGGAAAGCTCTGATTTCTTGCTCAGTGTTCTTGTTTAGAAATAGAAATAGATCGACAAAAGAAAACAGGATCTTTTAATTATCGTTGTGAATGGTGGAAATCTTAAGCAGTAGTAATTACATGCTCTCCCTTTGCAAATCAAGGGCGGGCGTTGTCTCTGCTGCCTCTGCTTTTGCTTTCGGATCTTGCAAGGAAGGCTGGTACTATCGCTGCCTCGGCGTCGACCCCTGAATTCTCTAATATCAATCTCTGATATCTCAAGTTTATTTTGTTTTTTCGAAAAAGAAAAGAAGCCAATTCTCTGTTTTTCCCTAATATTTCTTTTATTTGTTCAATTTGCAATTAAGAAACAAAAGAATTCTCTTTAGATTTTGATAAACACGCAAAACAATGTTGCTTTACAAGCCCAAGAAGAATCAGCCTGCTAAGGGCAACAGGTTCTTGATTAGCGTGACTGTGTTGGGAAGTGCTGGGCCGATCCGATTTGTGGTAAATGAAAGGGAGATTGTAGCTGTTGTTATTGATACCGCGTTGAAGTTTTATGCTCGTGAGGGTCGCCTACCTGTTCTTGGCTCTGATCTCGACGATTTCTTCCTTTATTGCCCTAATGCTGGTTCTGGTGGTAAGCCTCTTTCCCTTTTTCATTTTCCTTTTTTATTTCTCATGATTTTTAATTTGTTGTTGAAGTCGAGAATTCTAATTTTTTAATTATAATTTCTAAAAAAAAAAAAATGAAGCCTTTTGGGTTCATTTGATTTTGCTCATTTTTGGATTTTGAGAACAAAATTTTCATTATTTTCTAGCAGAAAAGTATTTTGGGAGTAAAGAAAGCCTGCCGGGTATTTATGGATTTTGAATTTAATTGGAAATTTTCTTGTTTAATAATTATTTGAATGTAACAATTCTCTTAACGTGGATGCTGAATTTCGATTTCAGCTCTGAGTCCATGGGAGACAATTGGATCATTGGGGTCTCGAAATTTTATGCTGTGCAAGAAGCCACAGCAGCAAGTGAAGGCAGCTGAAGATCCAAGACCAAATGCAGCAATTACTCGAAAAGGGAGTGGGAGTTGGAAGTCATGGATTAATAAGTCTCTCAATCTTAAGATATCTTCTCATTAAATTGAATGAGTTCAATCAGTTTCAAGAAATGGAAACTATCCTTTAATTTTTCATTATCAATTTCCAAGTAACAGATGGTTTGTTACTTTGTTCTCTGTTGCTTCTGTTTTTTTTTTTCCCCATTAATTTCCAGATTGAAATATTCAATCTTGGTTATTGTTTCTTTTATTATGTTCTGGTTTGACTCGTCATGAACTTAAATGTACTCTTCGAGTTTTTGCTTTGGGAATAAAATAGACATTGATTTTTTATGTCTAATTAATCTCTCTGCTGCTTCTTTTATTCTGCCATTTGTGTGCTGCTATTTATGTTGAGGAAATTATTAATTATTATTTTAGTTTTATTTTCTTTTCTTAAAATAAGAAGGTTGAGCTGTTTGCTTGCTGCCCATGTCTTAAAATTGAGCAGTTAAGCGGTTGCTAGTATTTTTTAGTTTTCTGTAGCATTCAGATGATCTTTTGAAATTGAAAGCAGGTTTCATGATTTCTTGCTCTAATGAAATTGTATTATATGCAAAATGAAGTGGTTTTAGACTCTTATTTTTGCTTTTTGACTATGATGCTCATGCTTTTTTACCAAACTTTTCCTGCAGAGTCTGGACTTTTAACCCAGCTATATGGAATATGTTCTTTTTTTCCTTAATTATTTTTGGTTATTTCTAAAGAACAAAGATGGAAGCTCCCAGCTAGCTTTCTTTTTTGACGTATTGTTCTTTCAATGACAGCTAAAATTTCCTTCGGCGATATAAAATTTGTTTTCTTTTCATTTTTGCTGTAGTTAGTAGGCTTTTTCAGGTTCAGGATGCTTAACGTTCTTTTTGCTGGGTAGCTGTTAATTGCAGTAGGAATCCTCCCTCGTTTAATCTGAGACATTGATAATATCTCACTACCGCACTGATATTTATTTATGACATAATAAATAAATTGATGTAGCAAATGTGGACTCTGGGGTGGAATTCTTGCAAGTTATAGGTAATCTGTCTGTATTGTTTTGAAGGAAAAGAAAATCCTTTTGTCTATTATAGATTAGTACGACAGTATTGCACGGAAATTATCCGATAGGTCCTTTTCACTTTCCCCCTTCCAGAAATTCCGTAGCAATTTTTGCTTTTGATTTTGCTTTATGAGCTGCTCTGCTTTTATCATATTAATTATTATTTTAGATATGGCAAAATCACTTTCACCTCCATGCAAAATTCTTGGCTTTTCTCAATATTCTTCCTCATTTCCCCTCAATTTAGGAACTCTGATTCAAAGTCTTAGTTGAATCGAAAATCTAATCATATACAAACCTAATTTGATGGAACAGAGGAGGAAACAATTTTATAGATTCAGATGAGATTAGACATTGGTTCTTAATTATATATAAAAATAATACTAGGCCATCTTTCACCGCGATAGCCAGTGGTCCATGATGACGATTGGTATGGGCCACGTTGTCTCCGTCGTGCATTTAATTGGAACGACGAGAACTAAAATCGGTGAAGGAACAATGATATTTTTTAAAATGTGTAGTCATGGAATTTCATATAAGATGAGCAAAGAAGGGTCCTGAATTTATTATGAGTGTAAGCACTCCGTATCTCAATAGATTAGTCTTTTAGAGAGTACATCCACAAATATATATGATTCGGTAATAGATTTAAATCCAATCAACTCTTTTAATACTTTCAAAAAAATTGATGTTTTGGAAAGACAATAGTTTTGTGATAAATTGATATTAAAGCTGATTTATATTCAATTTCAGTGTCTCCTTAAATGTTCCAAAGATTGTGTAGACATAAAATCCTATCTATGGTAATATCATGAGATCACCCATCAAATAAATAAAAATAGAATCATGTGCTTACAAACCATAGACCTAAAATAGTTTACTCTAAACCCTAAACTTCAAAACTTAAATCCAAAACTATAAATGGAACTTACAACTGCATTACTACTACTACTATTGTACTATTTAAAAAAAAAAAAAAAAAAAAAAATCCATTTTTTTAGAAAATGAATCCAAATCTTTAATGGGTTAAAAGGTGAGACAAGCCTTATCCATTTTACGTGTTCATAAAGGGCCAGAGATTACTTTGTCATTATTAGATAATGCATTTGGGCTTTTTTCTTGAAATCAAAACGCAGTCTTTCCCTCCGTTTTCTTGTCTTGAATGTTATCCATGGGCTTCAGTCTATGTGGCACTAACGAAGTCCATCCCATAACCCATAAACTACACTGAAGCCATGCTTCTTGGTTTTATCTTTCACGTTTATTTTTTACATTTGAAAATTACCTTCTAACTACTGATCTCAATAATTAAATTCTAATCAATATACTAATAAGCTCTATACCATACTATATAAAATGGAAAAGACATATATCCATGGCAACAAAAAAAAAAAAAAAAACTCACTCCAACGATGAAGAGTAGCTTTAGTCTCCAGTGCCTCCACTTCGTTAACGTGTATAAAAAAAAAGTCATTGGCACTTTCAAATGTCAGTATATAAAACTAAGATGATTGTAAAACATGGAAAGGTATATTTTCTGATTGAGACAAGCCGAGAAGAAAGGTTTGGATAATTACAATATATACGTATAATAAAAGACTGGTAATAGGATTAATTTAGGAGTGAAGGCTGGCATATATATAATAAATTATAATAATCTAATGTCACAGTCAAGCTGAAGCAGCCGACAATCAAAACTCACGTGTCAAATATAAAACTTATGTCCCACGAAGAATGTTTATGGTCTCAATACTCAGCCCACAATATCCACCTGGCAATGTCTTACACGTACAAATTAGTAGCTTCTCCTAATACACAAGTTCTTAACAGAGTTTACTTTGACTCCATTCTCTACTTCTCAATACTATTTCACTTATTTTTGGATTCCATTTCCAATTTCTAATCAACAGTTAACTTATTAATTTTGACTTCCGCAAACTTCAGTAATCTCAATAATCCACGTTTAATAGAATGATTTAAAGAGTAAAATAACCTTTCAATTTTCTTTTGTTAAAGAGAAACATTAAGGCATGTGTGAGCTTTTGAAAGGGGATGTGATGTCATCTCCAAGGCTTAGTGAAGATGAGTAAGAATTTCTAAACCCACGTGCAAAATTTGCAAGTTGGAGTTAAAAAATCTCTCTCTCTCTCTCTCTCTCTCTCTCTATATATATATATAGTCCTCATTATTGTTAGTTGTGTACATTTAAATTATAATACAAAAATATATAAAAGGGTCCAATCCAAATAGACTAATATGGGAATGGTGCCGTCTTTCATTCATCGAGTCACCTACTGGTCTGTATACACTAAATTAATGCCTCCTCATGTGTTGACAAATCCTCAGAAATCTCTTTTCTTGTAATTTTCAAGTTTTTTTTTTTAATATATTCCTAAATAATGGGACAATCGGACATGGCACCACCATAGGAAATATGTAGTAGATCAGAAGAAAATGAAAGATTATTCTTTTACCATTTAATTTGAATTAATGCTTTTAGCTTTCCAATTTATCCTAATCTCCTTTTAATCTCATCTAAAGGAAAAGTGGTTGAAATTTACTGGCTAAGAGACAGTGTTGCTGTTGATGTAGAAATCCACCAAATGAGTGCCCATATTTGATTTAGATGTTGACAGAGGTAATTTTGTGAGGGATTAATTGATTCTTATTCATTATTATCAACTCTTCAAAGCAATAAAAACTTCATCATTGCTAAATTTATTATATACAAAATATATATATATATATATATATTATTTTAAGAAATGAGTAAATGTAAAAAGTTCATAAGACTAAGAATCATCCTTTGACCACTGTTCTGATGAGCCTCCTTTTATCAATTACAGAGAGTCGTGATAACAAAGCAAAGTTAACCCTAATCTTGGATTCGCCATTTTAATTAAGGTCTTAAAGCAAAGTTAACTAAAATGGTCTAAAAAGGTTATGTGAATACATCAATACGACATTATAAGAAAAGTGAAGAAATTGAAAGAGAGGAAGGAGAAGAAGACATTTATATTATAGATTCACAAGAAAGGAAGGGACTTTAGCAGTAGATAGATGAGAGGCTTTTTACAGTTTGATGATTATTCCTTCCCTTTTCTGACATACAAAAAAAGATGAGGAATCTGTCTTTGTAGTTTTCTGAGATTTGTTGTAGAAGAACCAGTAGTAGTAGTAGTAGTAGTTATAGAGTTCTACCTTGAAATTGAATAAATGCGCACACTCATCATTACCTTTCTCATGTGTCTTGTCCTAACTATAAATGCACATCTTTGTATCAAGGAAATTTATATATTTTGGTATTTAGAGTAAAATTCTAATTTTATTTGTTTATGTTAAGCTCTCAAATTATATAATACAATTTATACATCGAAATGGGATGATGTTTGATTCACATATGAGGAATAGAAGAAGCTCAAAAAAGAAAGCGACACAATTATGGCTAAAAGCAACTCCATGAACATCATCATCCAACCACTGCAATCACCCTAAAGAAGGAAGATGCAAATGATGAGAAAAACCCTATTCACCCCCCATGAAATTAATCAATTGTTTTTTATTTCTTCAATTTGCATAAAAAAATTAGTTTTGATTGCATCAACGGGCATATATACTGCGACGTTGGTATGTTTAATTCATTTGGAGTAAATCTTAAATGTGGAGGGTTGCAAAATACATAACCAATAGATTTTGTAGTTGATGAAAAGGAGTTTTATCTTTTTATTAGTTATTAGCACCAATATATTTTTATATATAAATACACAGCCCTGAAAAATACAAAATAAAAAATAAAAATCACCCAATTTAAAAAAAAAAAAAAAAAAAAAAAAAAAAAAAAAAAAAAAAAAAAAAAAAAAAGTTAATTTAAAAGAAAAAAAGGAAAGTGAAAAATT
>CANUEP010031722.1:0-21693 GCA_947857235.1 Jatropha podagrica | reverse complement strand
TTAGGTTTTGAATGAAATTTTGAGAAATGTGTGAAATTGTGTTGGGAATTGAGAATGTGAATGTTTAAGCTCGATTTTCTATGATATTTAAGCATGATGGGATGCCTAAATTGGAGAAGAAACATTTCTTTCCCTTTCATTTAGTGTTGGCCGAACCTCTCTGAGTGAGGAGCCTTGTTGTTTTGGTTCTTGTTTTTGATTTCTTGATGGTTAATGGATTTTTGGAAGGTTTTCCTTAAGAATTATGTAATTGATTTGCAAAGGAACATTTTCCATTAGTTTTGAAAGAAGTGGTCGAAACATGTTAAGGTGAAGGGCATGTTGATTTCTTTGATTTACAAGCTTGATTCTGTTTTAAATAAGCTTATTATTAAGTAATTTGGTGGTGGTTTTACGCTTCAATTTGAATTTCAATGTGTAAGTAAATTTCATGACTTAAAGGAGGTTTGGAATGGATAAATGGAATTTTTTGGTTGAATAATCAAAGAAAAGAATTTAATGTTTTTAAGAAATGATTTTAAGTTAATAATTAGTATTTTTAATGGTGATATTATAAGGGTGTGGTTTTTTGTTTGAAATATGAATTAATTTAGTTGGATTTTATAAGTTGTAAGTAGAAGTATTTTGAAATAAAATGTGTTAATTATGAAAAGATTTTGAATAAGAAATAGTGGATGAGAAATGAGAATTATTTGTGAAAGAATGGAATTATTTGGGCTCTACTATACTTGATTGATATGTGGTATGATGAGATGTTTTGTGATATGTGAGCATGCTTGGGTTATCAGCCCATTATTTTTGGTGAAGCTATGATCATATGCTAGGGTTATCAACCCTTATAAATAAGCGGACGCGTTTATTGTTGTGGTAGTGCTTGCACATTTGCACAGGCCACGCGTGGTGCTTCCATAGGCCATGAATGTGATATTGGTGGGTGGTACTTTCATAGGCCACGATTGTGTGATTGGTAGTGGTGCTTCCATAGGCCACGATCGAATCCGCTTACATTCTTTTGGTGTTAGTACGAGCCTTAATAAAATAAAAATAGAATTTTATCTCATTATAAGAAATCAGAAACATAATGATATGTATGATATTTTCTAAATTATACCGAGTTTGGTAAAAATTTACGAGATGTGGATTTCTTTATTTTTTTCCAAAATATTTGGATTTAATTGCCACATTTTCGTTGCTTGATATATTTTATGATTTGAGTATTTTGTTTTCAAAAGTGTTGTGATTTATTGTTTGGCTATTTTTAATTATAAATATTTAGCACCACTCAGTCTTTCATTCAGCGCGTTGATTTTTATCACGCGTAGGTTAGGAATGGTGGAGGCTTCTTGAAATCCGGAGGTGAAGCATCAAAGAGTAGTCTTAATTTTTGGTAGGATATGTACATGAATGTGGATAATGGCATGTACAAACTTAATATAACTCTTTTTGGAAGTTGTAAATATTGAGATTATATTTAATGAAATTGGTGGCTGATTAAATATCAATTCTTAATTTTATGTGTGGTGAATGATTAATGATGTATATATTCTTGAAATGAATGGATTATAATTGATGAGAGAACTTAGGTAAAATGGATGCATATTTAGAAGTGCTTGTGCCATTTTATATTGAATTGGAGTTTTGGGGTATGGAGGAATTATATTGGAAGTTTGCATTTTTTTTTTGTGCGGCAAGTGAATTTTTAAAGAGAACTCTTGCGAAAATTTTTAATTTACCTTCATAATTTTATTTTCCGTAAGATTTCCCCTAAAAACTGTATTTTATATTTTAATTACTTGCCTTATTAAGGAAACACAACTACTTCTAATATGTGAATTGGAGATAATTAGCAGAATAGGTAGGTGTTTCGGCACCTAATGTGGCATCCGACGTCTGGTTCTCCTGGATTAGGCGGTGGGTGTTACACGAGTATTCTCAATAACCGAAATAACTTCATTTTAGTACATTTCAACCATACATACTTGAGCCAAAATAAATCTTTTCCTTTACAAATAGTCTTATTTCTTATACATAATTCCTTAACAAAACATTTCATAACTTAATACTTATTATTTTGAAATTTCTTAACTTACAACTTGTAAAAATCCAACAAAATCCACTTATGTTCCAATCAAAATTAATACTTTCATAATACACATATATACTTAGCTTAAAATACATAAAACCAACATTTAGCAAAACGTTTCAAAGCCTAAACATTTTTACTTCAAAATAACTTACAACTTAGTAAACTTTATTATTTTCATACTTATGCATTAAAACTTATATTTCCAAAACATATACTTAACTTAAACAAATTTTCATCAACTTCATTAAAACTTACAACTTGTAAAGGTTTAGGATTTTTCATACTTATACAAATCAAAACTTATACTTACAAAGTATGTATACTTAACATAACTTAAGAGGCTCAAAAACCAAGTCGTTAAAACCTTTACTTATACTTATTTGATCATAAAACCCATTTTACACAATTTAATAGTTATTATTACAGAATTCCTTAACTTACAACTTCATTAAAGTGTCAATTTCATACTTATGAAATTCAAAGTGTACTTATTCAAAATATATACTTAATATAGCATAAAAGTACTTAAACCAAGCTTACAAGCAAATGAAAATCAAGCCCTACCACCTTATGGTGGTTTGGCCTCTATATGAATACAAAGGAGGGGGAGTTCCCCTCTTTCAAATAAATTCAAAAGCAAGTTGAGAAGACTTATAAAAGCCATCAAAAGTCTTAACCCAAATTCCTTTAACATAAAGCTCATTTCTACTCAAATCTTACTTTCTTTAAGTCTTTTAAAATTCATAATCATTAAAAGTGTAAGAAAAGATTTAAACTACCATTTAATTACTTATCAACTAACCCATTAAAGTCCAAATCAAGCATAAAAATCAAATGAAATTCAAGGGCCTTCCTCCTAAGGAGGTTCAACCAATCATGGGAAAAGGGGAAAGAGATGTTCCTCTTCCCATTCAAGCATTTCATCATGCTTAGAAACCATGGAAAATCATATAAAAACAAGCAATTAACCAATTCCCCAAGAAAAACACAAAATCTTCAAAATTCATTCAAAACCTAAAAATCGAAAACTTAAAGAAAATGAAAAGGGAAGAAAAATATTATTGCACTAACCTTTAAATTAAGCTTAATTAATCTTAGAGAGCCTCAATCCTTGGCTCTCTCCTTCCCTTTGGAAGAGGGTTCTCCAACCTCTTCAAAGTAGGAAAAACTAACATTAAAATCAAGAATTTACAAAAGAAATAGATGGAGAATAATTTAATGCATCAATTACATGTCTAAACCATGAATTCTACTTATTAATTCATAAATTCAAAAATTCACAACTTATTTACTTACGTAGTAAACTCCAATTCCTTTGCTTAGGGACTCCAATTACCACTTCTTTTACTTAATTCTTAAGGTTTAATCGCTAAACTTTGGTTTAATTCATCAATTTTAAGGTCGTTTAGAGTTAGAGAAATTGAACAAAAATGGAGGAGGAAGAAGAAGAAAGCTAACGTTGCAGATGGGAGAAGAAGAAGAGAGAATAGTGTTTTGGATAGGTTGTAGATTTTAAGTAGCAAAGTCAAATTTGGCTACTTCATTTTATATCATATGGATGGCTAAGATTAAGTCTCTAGTATTCTCAGCCAAGGGCTCTAAATACTCATCAACTAATTCTCCTCTAATTATTATTTCACTCCACCAATTCATTAAATTAATTCCATAAAAATAATTCCTCAGTTATTCCTTAACATACTACATGAAATACCTTAATTCTCAAAAAATATTCATGAAATATTTTCTACCCACCTAAATCATGCAAATATGCTCCAAAAATATTAAATCAAGTACTAGACATGGATAGTAATTTTTTTCCGAACTGAAATAACACTAAGTCTCAGACTGGTGGTACTATTCATAGACCGATAAACTACTATTCACCAATAATTTATTACTTACTTTATCATGAAAAATTTATATCTTAATTTTAATTAATTAAGACTAATCACATAAAATCTAATTAACTCCATAAGTATTAATTATCTTCAATACCATTACAAGGTCCAAATAAAATATTATTTTCCTCTCGGGTGATACCATTCATGATCCATCCAAATAATATCATTTTAAGATCTAAAATTTTGGGGCGTTACACCAATGCTACTGCTACATAGAGCCAGATAGGGGATGATTCTACCTCTCCTAAGGTAAAAGAGATGATGGAGAAAATGGACTCCTTCGAGAAGTTCCTTAAAAGCATTAAAAAAACACGAGGATCTTATTTATGTGGACTCTCTCCCACTCTTCCTAGTAACAGGCTTCCTACCAAGTTTAAGATGCCTGCCATGGACAAATTTGATGGCACTACCTACCCTAAGACTCATCTAAAGATGTATGTGGGTGCCCTCACTCCTCTTGGCATAAATAATGAGCTCCTTGCTTAGTTGTTCCAACAATCTCTCATCAATGTTGTTGTCTACTAGTTTGTCGCCCTATATAATGCCAAGAAGGGAACTTGGGACAAGATTTGTAATGCATGCAACTAGTAGTACTGCTGCAACGTGGAGATTGACATTACAAGGAGGGACTTGAAAACTAGTAAACAGGGGGTCTGAGAATCCTTCTCTTCCTTCTTCATGAGGTGGAGAGGCAAAGCAGTTTAAATGCTCAACCGCCCTTTTAAGCAAGAATAGATTGACATCATAGTCAAGAATCTCCTTCCTTCCTACCAGAATCATTTTAAGACACAATGCCTCTTGAACTTTTGAGCCCTCATTACTACTACCATCAAGATTAAGGATCTCATCCAGTTAGGCCAAATCAAAGAAGATCAAGCTTTTTCCTTTAAATATAAGAAGCGACAAGTCAGTTATCATGTCATTTCTTCTTGTCCCGTAGAATAACAGTGAGGTGGCCAATCTGACCCATCAAACGCAACTTCCTCCTCCTCCACTAATAAGACCAGTTGCTCGAATAGACAGATGTAAATTCATGGATCTTAGAGTCCCTCTTTCCTTCATCTTCCATAAGGCTATGGATGAAAATTTGATATAGCCCTTGGAATCGAGACCTTTACCTAACACCATCCCAAAACACTACAACCTAAACTCTTATGCTCTTTCCATCAAGGCCCTAGACATAAAATAAATGAGTGTAAGATTCATCACCAAAGTAACTTCCATATGATCCATCAAGAGCCAGATTCTATTTCAGTCTCTCTAATTCACCCAATCCTAAACAACTCATGATGCATCATGAACTTAAATGACATACTTGAGGAAATCAATGCTATCACTCAGAGCAGGAGACAACACCCATCTCCTTCTCCAGAAGCTCTACCCAATTTGGGAAACTTGGCTAAGGATATGCCTACTTCAAGCTCTGGATGTCAACCTCAAAATTTGGTCTTAGAATAGCTGAAGAAGACCAAAGCTA
The DNA here is from genome assembly GCA_947857235.1 of Jatropha podagrica. Classification (NCBI taxonomy): domain Eukaryota; kingdom Viridiplantae; phylum Streptophyta; class Magnoliopsida; order Malpighiales; family Euphorbiaceae; genus Jatropha; species Jatropha podagrica. Next base: position 16,229 of record CANUEP010031722.1, on the reverse strand, counting down.
ACATCTCCATATGAGGGTTAATCCAGTCCTCCTTTATACATCGCTAAGCCCTAATAAAGGCTACGAATCAGTGTCAGATTACTACTAATGTCACTTTGAAGGCCTTGGTGGCATCTATTGCCTAGAACCCCTAAGCATTGGCTCTCTATTTTTCAGACCATGAGATTCCCGCTGGAGAATATCACAACCATGCTTTGTACATCACTTTTCAGGCTAGGGGTAAGACAGTACTTATTGTTCTGGTAGATAATGGGTCAGCTTTGAATGTCTATCTCCTGAAAGTTGCCAGTTGTTTGGGCCTAACTACTAAGGATTTAATACCATCCGATTAGATAGTGAGGACATATGATAATATTAGGCGTGAAGCATTAGGTGTGGCCAATTTAGAGGTCACAATTAGGCCCACAGTCATGACTATCCCCTTTTAGGTAGTGGATGTTCCAACTTGCTTTAATCACCCATGAAAGGTCATGGATCCACAAGGCTGAGGCAGTAGCCTCCTCTCTATTCCAAAGGCTGAAAATCCCCTATGGAAATGCAGTGGTAACAATCAAAGGGGACTTGACGTGAAAATTAGAAATTCCTTCCTTAGCCCTGCTCTTGGAAATTCAACTAGAACCAATTGTATACTCTCTATTTGACTTCTCCTTCAATTCAGTTCAGTTTATTGAAGCAAAACTGGGTAAAGAAATCTTTTTGATGGATTTTGAGCCACACGATAACCCACTAGTGGCTGACATGTTGAGAGCTATGTGTTACTTTCCAGGAATGGGATTAGGCTGAAATCAATAGGGTATGGCCTCCTTTACCGAGTTTCTGATTGCTAAACCCCCTTTGGTCTTGGATTCAAACTGATAGATGAAGATAGAGAGGAGGTAGAAGATGCCAAACAGAAGGCAAGAATAAGAGGTGAAACCAAGGATATTTTGATGTGTCCATATTTCAAAACCCTAAATTGATATTTTGTCAAAGAAGGGGAATCTGAACCCTATTGTTTCTTTCAAGAACCTTGGCATTGCCTTTTAACCAAGAAACTAATCCCAGGTTTTGAACTTCTCTTTGATGTCAGGCTCTCAATTGAAGACCATTAGCCTCTTTTTTAAGCTCTAGATAGACTTAGAGGACAATGACGGAGCCAAGGGAGCCGGAGAGGGGGCAGTCACCCCCCTGACTTTGTTGAAAAAAATTTAGTATATTGCTTAAACTTATATTTCTTCATAGTCTGGTGGTGTTGGGCATAAGGGTGTTCTTCAAGTTAAGGGTCATGAGTTCAAACCATGGTTGTTGTAAATGATTTTTTTTTTCACAACTAATTATTAATAATTGTTAAAATGAGAATTCTATTCTAGAAATTTTGAATATTATCAAATTAACTGCTAGTAATTATTTGCTAAAAATACAAAGCAACAATGTGTGATAATACTCACACCATGTTTTTGTTGTAAATGCTTTTTTTTTTTTTCACAACCAATTACAAATACTTATTAAAATAAGAATTCCATTCTAGAAATTCTGAATATTATTAAATTAACTGCTAGTAATTATTTGCTAAAAATACAAAGCAACAATTTGTGATAATAGTCAAACCATGGTTTTGTTGTAAATGATTTTTTTTCACAACCAATTATTAATACTTATTAAAATGAGAATTTCATTCTAGAAATTTTGAATGTTATTAAATTAACTGCTAGTAATTATTTGTTAAAATTACAAAGCAAAAATGTGTGATAATAGTTAATAATGAAGAGAGAGAAACACAAAACCATTTACTAAGGAACCAATTGAATTATGAATTAGATGAAATATTTAGAAGTATAGCTGGAACTTAATGTTCAATTAAAAGTAGGATACTGGAATAGTTTAGAAAAATAATCTAATGATATACAGAGAAGCCATCATTGTATAGAGAATATAAAACCCTTGAATAAATAAACAAATAAATAATACTTATTTTAATATGTTATTACAATTTGAAATATGAACCAAACACTGACTGAAATACTCACTACCCTCCAAAGTCTATTGTTTTGAGCTATTTTATTTGACATTATAAGCTAAACGATTTGAAATATGAATAAATACTTATTTTAATATATTATTGCAATTCTTAGAGGAGATTAATATCATCTAGATTTTATAGTTGGATCAAATCATAATAAAGTATTCTAAAACTATTGATAAAAATGCAAGAAATGTAAACATAAGAATCCAGTGAAAGAAATGTTAGAATGAGATCCCAAAAATTTCAAAGGAACATACTTTATGATTTAGACTTCAGAGTAACAAATTTTACAAATCGGGATGTGATTTTGGTATAAGAATTTGATGGTGGTATGAATATTGATTATATGATGGTTATAATTATTGGGATAAATATTCATTTTGATGAAAATATACATGTGTGGTATAGTTATACAAAGGTTATTAAATAATTATGTATTTGATATAAAATCTACATAAAAAAATTTACTTATTTTGTTATATGTTATGATATTTTTTTTAGAAAAGTTGTTAATCTCAATTCTCTAATTTAAAAATTGTTAAAATGAAAGAAAAAAAATTTCGACCCCTTACGAAAAATCCTAGCTCCATCACTATGAGAGGACAGCATGGAGACATTCCTCTTCAACTTGTGCATGAATACTAATTAAGTGGAAGTAAACCCCACAAGCCTCATACAGCCTATCCAAACACTCCTTCAGAATTGGTCCTTGGAGGAGCGCGTAAAGCAATCCTCCTTTTTCCTACCTGAACCCGATTTTGAGTCATAAATAGAACCTAAGTTAGAGTCCAGTTTCATGTCTTCTGAGTCTTCTCTGTCTTCCTTATATGAGTTAGGGGGCCTTTTTGTTGAACTCAATGCATATGCCGACGATGACACTTTTATTACTAATGAAAAGTTTCAGTTTTCTTATTATCCTTTCTCTATCTGAATGAGATTGCTAATAAAATAGAAAATGAAAATGAAAAAGAAATAAATATAATAAATGAACAAATAAACATTAGTATAAAAAATGAACCGAAGCATACATTTATGTTGCATGAATGTGATTATAAATAGGAATTGACAAGGCTCATCAAGTAGTATTCAGATTGATTTGCATGGACAACCAACTGGCTATTATAGACAATGACATTGTCGTCCATAAGATTCCCACATATGATCACACTAAACTGGTGAAACAGAAACTTCAAAGATAAAAATCAGAGATCCCTTTCAGAATTAAAGAAGAAACAGCCAAGCTACTGGCAAATAACTTCATCGAAACCATTGATTACCCAACATGGTTAACCAACATAGTGTAGGTTCCTACGAAAGATGGCAAGATCAGAATTTTTATCGATTATCGAGATCTGAACAAGGCATGCCCCTAGGATGATTTCCCTTTACCTTACATAGACCTACTAGTTGACAGAATGGCAAGGTTCAGCATGATTTTAGTCACAAACTTGTACGCAAGGTACAATCAGATACTAGTCAAACCATAGGATAGGCCAAAGACTTTGTTCGTCACAGAATGAGGTACCTTTTGTTATAAGATAATGCCATTTGAGCCAAAGAATGTCAATACCACCTATTAGAGGATGGCCACCACGATCTTTCTTGACTCGATGCACAAAAACATAGAGGTATATGTTGATGACATGGTTGTCCACACAAGGGACGAGCCAAGTCACTTAACTACCCTCGAACAATTCTTCTCTAGACTCCACCAGTACAATTTCAAGCTTAATCCTTCTAAGTGTCTCTTTGGCACTCCATCTAGTATCTTCCTGGGCTACATGGTCTCTAAGAGAGGGATTGAGATCGATCCATCAAAGTCCAAAGCCATCCTCGAGATGTAGCCTCCTAAAACAAAAAAGAAGATTCGAGGGTTCTTAGGCCACCTCCAGTACATCAGTCGATTCGTCTCACAATTATCAAACACTTGTGGACCGATCTTTAAGAAACTAAGAAAGGATACCCCAAAGACTTGGGATGAATAGTGTCAAAAAGCATTTAAACATATCAAAGTATATCTACTCTACCCTCTAGCTCTCCAGCCTTCAAGACCTAAAAATCCCCTCCTCTACCTATTAGTGCCAAATGAAGCCATAGGGGTTATGTTGTCACAAGATGCACCAGACTAATTAGTTTGTCATTCCACTATTTACCCCAAGCTAAAAATCAGTTTGTCGATGCTCTGACTACTATCGCCTCAATGGTTGATGCCAGTCTAGATATGGTCATTAAAGCTCTAAATATTTAGATTAATTAACAGACAGCCTATTACTGCAATCTTCAACTAGCGGATGATAAGCCTTGGTACTGGAATATTCAGACCTGGTTGGAAAAGAAAGAATACCACGAGGGTGCCTCTAAGTTTGATAAGAGGACTCTCCGACAGCTGTCTAAAGGTTATCACTACAAGGATGGCATTCTTTATAAATGGACATGGAATAAGGCACATCTTAGGTGCCTAATTGAAGAAGAAGCTCAATAGATAATGGAGTGGGTGCACAATAGAGAAGAAGGTACCCACATGAACAGAATGGCTCTAGCCCAGAAGATCACCAGTCAAGGTTATTAGTGACTTACCATGTGATCAGACTGTGCCAAGTTTGTCTAGAAGTCTCATAAATGCCAGATTTATGCTAAGCATAAAAAATGGCTCTAACCGATAACTCTTCACCCTATCACTACACCATGGCCCTTTGCAACTTGTGGAATTGATGCGATTGGCAAATCGCCCCTAAATCTTCTAATCAACATGAGTACATCCTGGTAGCCATTGACTGCTTCACCAAGTGGGTAGAAGCTGCCTCCTACCATGTTCTAAACTCTAGAAAGTATCTTAGTTCGTCCAGACAAACATCATATATAGATACAAAGTTTCCATTAAGACCATATCAGATAATGGGTGTCACTTTATTTACCATGATTTTAGCACCAAGCGCTAGGAAATTTTGCTAAAATTCCAACGGTGCAAGAATTAGCTCGATTCGATGTTGTTTGGGGCACAAATGGACTCCCGAAAGTCCAAAAACCCAAAAACCAAAAGTGAGGAGCATCTTAGTAATTAGCCAGGATCAGTGTTGTCCAGCCGAGTGGTGGCACTAACCACCATGGTGGCGATGTCAACCAGGTTACCACTGGGACCCTCTGCCAGCGCCGAAAATTAGATCTTTGGCGCCGATTTTGGAGAGGTCGACACCGACCAAGCTGGCTCAACTAGCCCTCTTTGCCTATAAAAGTCACACTCCCCCCTCATTTCCACACCCTTTGTTGTTTGATCGAGCACTTTTCAAGCATTAACGACTGTTAGATGTTTGATTTGAATACTCGGAGTTGCTTCTAACCCGGCAATACAAGCTTCATACTCTGCTTCATTATTAGTGACCTGGAATGTCAACTTAATGTTGAAGGGTAGTCATTCTCCTTTAGGAGCTACTAAGACCATGAAAATGCCATAATCCTGATGGTTGGTGGCCCTGCCAAAATACATCTTCCACTGTTCAGTCTGGATTTGCATGATGTCTTCATCCGAAAACATAATGTCTGCCACATCAACATGACCAGGGGATGCAACTAAGTGATCTACTATTACACTGCTTTTGATTGCTTTCTTTATGAAAAATTTCATATCAAATGTTGCAAAGATAGTAGCCCATTTGGCCATTTTACTATCTAGAACTGGCCTCTCCATAAGGAATTTCAAGCGACTATGGTCAGTGATGACGTATATGGTGTAGGAGTAGAGATAATGATGGAGCTTAATGCAAACCCATGCTAAGGCTAGGCAGACTTGTTGATCTTGTTGTGCTTTAGTTCTGTTTTCAGCATTCACTTACTCAGATAATAGACGCGCTCTCCTTATGGGAATCTGGAGGTTCTTATGCTAGCATAGCCCCAATGACTTCATTTGTTACTAATAGATAGAGGAGCGACTTTCTAGGTCTAGGAGGCTGGAAAATTGGAGGATTATGTAGGTATTCTTTGATCAGTTTAAAGACTTTCTAAAGATTTTGGGGCATCTTTTCTCAGTTTCTTAAAGATCGGCCCACAAGTGTCTGCTAGATGCGAGATAAATCGACTGATATATTGAAGGTAGCCTAAGAACCCCCTAATCTCCTTTTCTATTTTAAGAGGTTGCATCTCGATGATGGCTTTGGATTTTGCTGGATCAATCTCAATCCCTCTCTTGGATACCATGTAGCCTAGGAAGATACTAGATGGAGCTCCAAAGAGACACTTGGCAGTGTTGACTTTCATCTTGTATTGTCAGAGTCTACAGAAGAATTGCTTGAGGGCAATTACGTGGCTTGATTTGTCCTTGGTGTGGACAACCATGTCATCAACATATACTTCCACATTCTTATGCATTAGGTCATGGAAGATCGCAGTGGCCATCCTCTGATAAGTGGCACCAGTATGTTTTAAGCCAAATGGCATCAACTTATAGTAGAAAGTACCCCACTCTGTGATGAACAAAGTCTTCAATTTATCTTATTGATTGACAATATCTTATTATTCCCTACATAGAGGTCTATCACTGAAATCACATTGCACCCTGCCATTCTGTCAACAAGCAGATCAATATCTAGTAGAGGGAAGTCGTCCTTAGGACAGGCCTTGTTTAGATCCTAGTAGTCGATGCAAATTCTGATCTTGCCCATCTTTCTGGGAATTGGCACTATGTTGGCCAGCCAAGTCGGATAATCAATGGCCTCAATAAAGTTGTTTTCCAGAAACTTGGTTGTTTCCTACTCAATTTTGAGAGAGATTACAACACCCCCTTTCTGATCTCATAGGATAAGAACAAGAGATGTTGCATTATATGCCGAAGGCATGTGCAAGCTTGCTTATTAGTACAAAACTAGTATAAATGAAAACATAATATAATAATTAAATGTTCATTTTACAAAATCCTTTAAAATGTACAGCGGAAGTCTTAGTAACCCAAACTTGCCTGAATAGTTCAATTAGAAAATTTGTGGAAAATTTAAAACCTTTAAATATAGCCATTGCAACCCAGTAAACATTTATGAAAAAGTTAGGCAAATCCTTTAGAAAAATATCAAGTGTTCCCTTTAGAAATCCAATTAAGAAAATGAACAAACCAATCAATAAAACATTATCGAGGCTGATAGTAAAGTCCTCAGAAGTCCTTTATACATATTTAACATTCCAATTCAATAAAACAATTTTCAAGAGGAACTATCCTCAAATCCAATACTAGTAAATCCAAAAATATAGAAAGTTCAACCTCAAAATAAAAGTCCAAGTCCAAGTGGAACAAATAAAAAATCCTTAAAGAGTTCAAACATTTAGATAAAATATAAACCCCACACAATCAAATTAATGCTCTCATTATCTCAAATCTAACACCTGCCATGAGTCAATACCATAGACTCACGCTCTAGACTGGAAGCAGAAGATCTTCTCTCTAGACACATGTATTCTAGATCAAACAACTTCCACGTACTAGAGTTAAAAATATCGTGCTGAGCATAAAACTCAGTGGTACTCAACAACATATATGCATCACATAGCAAACAGATATGGTTCATTGAAACCATACATAATATCGATATATATATATATATATATATATAGCATTTATTACAATAGTCCACAAAGGCAGCTTATTTCTCAAATGCAATATCATTCATAATCAAGACATACCTGACATAAGAGCATATAACATAATTTAAACATCTATACCATGCCATAGGTATACATGTTGCATGCTTTAACAGTTTCTCATAGTACGAGTGCTTATGTCGACATTTTAACTCCATGTTTCTAGACCAAAAACTCATAATCAATTCATATACAAGTTTACTTGAATTACAGAAAATCACTTCAATCAATATATATAAGACCAAACTCATGTAGGTGTTTATTCACATAGCAAGTAGTTAAGTAATCTCAAAGGGTTTTATTTAAAACTTAATATAAGGAATACAAACACTTAGGTATTAATGATCATATTTCTTTATATTCCAAATGTACACTTCATTAAAATGCCATCAAGACATAGACTACATCAAAATAAGTTCAGAATATATTCCATATTAGATAAATTCAAAGCATATATATTATTTCAGGATATTATCAAAATATGTACCAAAACAAATGGATAACAGTCTCAATGCTAAATCAGAACATTTTTAGTGCCATTGACAAATCAGAATACTGTCAATCTCACTACCACATCAGGATATCATTGGAGCATATATACAATTACAGAAATAATTCAGAACACATACGATTATAGTATGATATCAATCACATTCTTTAATCTATTTATTTATGGGCCTTATTAGTAACTCAAAAGAAATAGAAGCAAAATAGGTATCATATTCATAATCAAAATGACATAATAGCCAAAAAAAACTGTTAGTTATATGCCCTATAACCAATTTGATTAGTTATATTTTGGATATAATATTTCAAGTAATAAATATTTGATTATTAATAAAAGGCATTTATTTATCTTTTATATTCTATTGATTGAATCTTGGTAAAAGTAAAGTCCATGAGACAATATTGCTTTGCAAAATAAATTATAATTTGGTCATAATTATGAGTTTTTTATTTGCATTAAAGCAATATCTCTAACTATTCCTGGTCGATGTTCTCCTCATTATTGGATGATGATTAGAGTTGTTGATACTGGTACATATTATGTTCTTTCCTTAGGGAAGCAGTTGTTCTCATAAGTTAAGATATGTGTGATATCTAGAACTAATATGTAGGTTCTTGTTATTTAAACAAGTCCACTGAATTGACCTACATGAGAATTTCATATGAAAATTTACTTGTGTCTATGGAATTCTCAAGTGATGGTTGTGTAAGTGATCCTTTGACTTGAGATTACTAAGCTATCTTATATAGGGATGACTATGTTTTGATTCTTTGTTAACATTATTCATTATATGAATAATAAGTAACGATTAACTGGATATAGTAGGAACTGTATGGAGATACTTGTGTAATCAAGAGAGGATTCATCACCCTAGGTAAATTAGGAAAAATGTTCTAATTGTTCTCTACTAGTATTGATTAAGAAATCCTTGCGCAAGGTGGACTGAAATTAGCAAATGAGATTTAAAATTTCATTCAACTAATCAATGACTAAGGTTAAGAAAACTAACATGATTTAGTAAAGTAGACACATTCCATGCCTAATTACTAAATTAGAACATTAATCATGAAGGGATATTAATTACACTAATAAATCATGCACTGAAAGGTTAAGTCAAACCACTTTGAATTTTCAGATATTTGGGTAGTCTTGACATGTTGCTAAACAATGTACTTGACCTTTAAATGTTAATTAGTTAATATTTGTTGCCAAGATATTTGAAACCTAGAAGGTCACACACACAAGAATGGATATGAGAAAGTAAAAATGAGAAATCGAATCAAGTATAACTTGATTACAAATAAGTTTTGAGCAATTAAGGATAAAATTGTAATTTATATTTGATTACAATATTACCTAGATTATTAAGTATTGACTTAATTGATTTATATCTAAAATTTATTAAGATCAGTTTCAGATTAAATAAACCTGATATTTCAATTATGATTTATTTATTTAAATAGTTAAATAAATAAATATAATTGATTAAATTGAAAATCCTAATAATATATGTATTATGATTTATTTATTTAAATTTTTTAAACAAATAAATAGGCACATATATATTTAGTTATAATTTATTTATTTAAAAAATTTTAAATAAATAATTATAATTAATTTTTTTGTAATCTAAGGTTTTCCTATATGAGGTTTAAGAAACAGTATAGACTATATGAGTTAAACATGAGAACAAGAGTTGTTGCTCATAGCCACAAAAACAAAACAGAAAGCCTACAATAGTTAGCACCATCATATGCTCTAATCTCTCAACCCTCTAAAAGTAGTTTTAGAGTTTTTCGATTGCCTATTCGTGTGGATACTACTAGAGGCCGGACGTTTGGACAGCTTATGGGTTGCAACAACCTAGCCCTGTAGATCGAAGTTTCGAAGAATTTGCAAAAGAGGTATTCTTCTAAACATATTTTATTGCCTTATTCATTTAAACGAATCCCTATTGATATAATTAATTTGTTTTAATTATATTATTCCACTATGCATATTTGCTGTTGAAATTCAACAAGAACAGATTAGGCATAAGCTTAAAGAACGGTGGCATAAGCCTACAGAACATTGGTGCAAGTCTACAACCTAAGTGGGACACTCTATGTCCAGCATATGATCATAGCACAAATCTAGTAATCAGTAGCATGCTCAGTATAGTAGTATTAGTATAACCACATTCGTACAACTATCCAACCAAGTACATAATAGGGGCCCATATTTTTCTTTATAGTGCTTTACATTTGTATCCGAGTCTAATCACAGATAAAATCTCAAAAGATCAACTATAGCATCACAAGTATTCACAGACATACCTAATTTCGTCTTCAACCTCATTATACACAAGGGAACTCAAAGGACCCCATGTGTCATAATGATCATAGCATAATTCAAATTAGATCTCGTAGCATGCATTTTTTCATAAACAGAAAACTGTATTCTAGCAACTACTCAACTAAGACCACAATAAGAGCCCATTAGTTCTTTTAGGTTGATTCAGTTTAATTCCATTTTCAAGTAATGACAATAAAATCCAAAATATTCTCATATATATTAAATAAATAGTTCAAGCCACTTCATTAAGGTAGCATTAATCCATATATGTCTTAGTCCAATATCACTCAAGATAACAAGCAAGTAAGTGTACTTGGTGCATAGCATTAAGCCTTCCATGACATAATTCCCAATTGGTGTTACCAAGTCAAATTCACATACTTATCATGGTAGTTCATAGGTCAAGCAAATGAACATTACAATAACAAAATTCTAGTGTGTCTTCTAACATCTTATTATATTATGCAAGTAAGCATACTATCATGCAACAAGTTTAGCTCATATCATATGAAAGACCAGTCACAACCCACCTTAGTTAATGCTTATTTCAACATGCAATCATGCACCACAAAACATTAGAATTGAATAGATCATTAGGATAATCATTTCATCAAATCATAACCATTTATCCAAATTCTTCAATTTGATTTCATAGTCAAATATTAAACCAAAGTTACTTGATTGTCACATTCAGACTTACATTCATTTCTTAGGTCATATTAAGTAGTACAATCAAGCAACAACTCTTAATTAAAATCAACTAACACAGTTCCTATCTTGTGTTTTCTTATTTGACTTCCATATGATATATTTGTCACATTTAAAGAAGATTTTAAAGATTACCCCATCAAGGGTACATTAGGTATGCATTTAGAGTATTTAGGCATCATTAGAAGGTCAAAAATACACAATCACACTTTAAGAGTTAAGAGAGTCCACGGCCTGGGCGTGGTCTCTGAAATTTCACAGCCCAGGCGTGGCAGCACTTTATGCTAAAATTAGCTTTCGTATTTACGTCATAACTTCAGTTATAGGCATCCAAGTTAGACACAATAAGATGCATTGGAAAGCAGACAAATAAATCTAGAACTTTCATGAAGAACACAAGTCATTATCTAGACATATTAGTGGCCAAAATGAGCAATCAATCTAAATATTTAAGTTTGATGCCATGACAGGACCAATTTTGGTATTTAGATCATAACTTCAGCTAGGGGTGTCCAAATTAGATACAAAAAGATGTTTAGGAAAGCTAAGAAGTAGAGCTACAACCTTTGTGAAGAGCTCAAATATAGATGAAAAATGAATAGGGTTAAAAAATAAGTTCAAAATTGACCTAATAACACATTCAGCATTGAAATTTACCAATTCATGCAATTCATAGAAAAATTTCAAATTATACACTTAGAAACATCATTTCTCAAAATCAATAAATAAGAAAAGAACAATGTTTATGATAACGGACATCAATAAATAAAATCAAACTAAAAATATATTTGTAGAGTACAAACCTCAGATCACACAATAGCAACTCAACTTCACAATCATGCCTTCCCTTTGCCCTTATCAACCTTAGAAGGTCCACCCTTCTCTTAATTATGTAATCCTTCTATGATCACATCCCACTTGAAGCTTAAATCACTACTCTAATATTACTAACTCACAATTTATTATTTGATTGTAGGTTACTATGGTGGAGATTATAAGAAATGGAAGGAGAGTTTCTTCCTTCTCTCCCTCTCTTTCTTTTCTCACTTGTGTGTGTTTGTGAAGGTGGCAGCACTAACTTGCGAAATGAGAGTGTCGACCACTCTTCTTAGATTAGGTTAAAAGCTTTTTTTTTTTTTTTTGAATCACACAAAATGGCTCAAAGTCAATAAGCCCACCTAATTAATGAAACTCATTTAATGAAATACCTATAATAGATTAACAATATATATAATTAAAACTATATTTTAATAAATAATCCTTTAATGCTATTAGTTATCAATAAATCATATTTAAAAATCAAATTTCTATAATTGACAATAAATACCAAATTATTTGTTTTAAAGCCCACTAAATAGGGAAAAATCACATCAATTACGCAAAAATGTTCCTAGTTCAATTTTATCTCATTTTCAATCCCAATTCCAAATATCTAAATGCAATTGGATTATATCACATTAAATTCCATAACAAGGCTTCCTAAGGCACCACCTCACAATTTGCAATCCAAAAATCATTTTTTGCATGGAGGACCACACAAATAACATGCAATGTATGAATCACCATTAGACTCAATAATCATCAAGATATCCAAATTGAAAATCGTACCAAAACCCAATTTAGTACTAATTAGCAATCCAATAAGCTATTATTCATAAATTCTAAAAATCAGGGCATTATAAAGATTTTTGGTTTCTGTCTCTAGATTTTCTGCTTCACTGGCTTGATGTGATCATAGGTAGGGATCTTATGAACAATAATTTCAGGATCTATACTAATCATATCACTGGTTGTCCATGCAAAGCAATCTGAATACCACTTGATGAGCTCTGTTAACTCCTGTCTACAATCACATTCATGCACAATAAAAGTATGCTTTGGAGCATTTCTGTGCCAATGTTTATTTGTTCTTCTGTTATTTTCATTTCTTTTTCATTTTCATTTTCTGTGTTTCCAGCAATCTCATTTAGGGTGGAGAAAGGGTAACAAGAAAACTAAAAATTTTTATAATTGATGAAGGTGCCATGATCCGCATTTACATTGAGTTCTACAAAGAGGTCTCCTATTTCTAACAAGGAAGATAGAGAAGACTCAGGCGACTCGAAAGACTCTGAACTAGACTCTGACTCAAGTTCTGTTTATGACTAAGGTTTAGGTTTAGGTAGAAAGAAAGTTGACTGCTCTACGCACTCCTCCAAGTACAAATTCTATAAAGGTTCTTGGATGGGTTGTATATGGTTTGTGGGGTTTGGTTCCATTTGATCAGTAATCATGCAGAGGTCAAAGAGGGAGGTCTCCATATTGTCCTCCCAATCTGTCTAGAGATTGAAGAGAAGCTCACAGTCTATCACTGAGAGCCTGACATAAAAAAAGTTCAAAACCAGGGATAACTCTTTTGGTTAAAGGGCGATACTATAATTCTTGAAAGAAATAGCAGGGCTTTAATTCCCCCTCTTTAGTAAAGTAACCGTTAAGGGTTTTAAAGTACGGGTGCATCAAAATGTCCCTTGGTTCACCTCTCATTATGACCTTCTATTTGGCGTCTTTCGCCTCCTCTCAGTCTTCATCTATTGGCTTGAATCCAAGACCAAAAAGAGGTTCTGCAATCGGATACTCAATAAAAGAGGCCATACCCTAATTCTCAACATGTTACGACCATAAGGTTACTCTAGGGATCAAAGCCCATTGGAAAGATTTCTTTACCCGGCTCTGCCTCGATAAACTAAACTGAATCAAAGGAGAACCCTGAGAATGGGTACAATGCTGACTCAGGCTGAATTTCCAATAATGGGGCCAAAGATGGAATTTTTTATTTTCCTGCTAAGTCTCCTTTAATTGTTACCTCTGCATTTTCATGGGGGAACTTCAACTTTTGATGCAGAGAGGAGGCAACTGCCATAGCCTTATGAATCCATAGCCTTCCTAGAAGTAGGTTGAAGGAAGTTGGGGCATCCACTACCTAGAAGGGATATTCATAACTGCGAGTCCGATTGTGACCTCTAGCTCCGCCATGCCCAATACTTCCTATCTGGTGTTGTCGTAGGCCCTCACTATCTAATCAGTCGGCATAAACTCTTCAACAGTTAACCCCAGACAACTTGCTACTTTCAGAGGATAAACATTCAGCGTTGACCCATTATCTGCCAGAACCATAAGCACTGTTTTATCCCTGACTTGGACTGTGACATAAAGAGCATTATTATGATCTCCTCCAGCAAGGATCTCATGATCTGAAAAATAGAGAGCCATTGCTAGGGGATTTCTGGTGATGGAGGCCACAAAAGCTTCTGAAGTGAAATCTGCAGTTGTCTGACATTAGTTCATCGCCTTGACCAGAGCATGGCGGTGCACGAAGGAAATATAAAAATGTCAGCTTCGGTTTTCTTTAGTTCTTCCAAAACTAATTTCTCAACTTGAGGGCCAGAGCTTGAACTAGGTGTGTCCTTGGCCAAGGTGACTGGACTAGGTAAAGTTTTAGGGGGAGGAGATGCTTACTGTCTCCTACTCCGGGTGACGGCAATGATTTCCTCCATCACATCATTCATGCCTATGACGTAGCATGAGTTGTCTATGATTGGGCGAGTTAGGTAGGCCAACTCAGAGTTTAGTTCCTGGTGGATCATATGGATATTGTTTTGATATTAAGGGAGTGGGTTAGTGTTTATGTTTGGTCTAGGTTGAACAAGGTGCATTTGGCTACTCTCCACCAAGTTTTGGATCTTATGTCTCAGGGACTTGCAGTCATTAGTCTTGTGCTTAGGTCCCTAATGGAAAAAGCAAAAGGAATTGAGGTTCTAGTGTTTGGGTACTGGATTAGGTAGAGGTATGGGTTCTAGAGGCTGTATCAACTTGTCATCTATAACCTTTTGAAAGATAAATGAGAGGGGAACCCCAAGGTTAGTGAACTTGCATATGTCTGGTCGTTGGTGGAGGAGGAGGTTATTGTCTCTAGCTGGTCAGGTTGGCCACCTCACGGACTTTCTAAGGGGGAGAACTGCACGATAACTAGTATGGCGCTTCTTGTATCTAGAGGAAGAAGCTTCATTCTCTTTAATCTGGCCTGACTGGATTAGGTCCTCAATCTTAGTTGTAGTGGCAATGAGAGCTCTGAAGTTTGGAAGGTACTGAGTCTTGAGGTGACTCTAATATGAGGGGAGTAGGTTCTTCAGTTTAATGTCAATCTGTTCCTGTTCTAAAGATGATTGAGCATTTGAGCAGTTTTACCCCTCCATATAATAGGAAAGGACGAGAAGGATTCTCAGGCTCCCCGTTTGGTAGTCTCCCAGTCTCACCTAGTAATGTCAACCTCCACATTATAGTGATACGGCTAGTTGAAGGCATTACAAATCTCATCCCAAGTCTTCTTCTTGGTATTGTCCAGAGCAATAAACCATCAACGAGCAACACCAATAAGAGATTGCTGAAAGAGTTGAGCCAGGAGCTCATTGTTTACACCAAGAGGAGTGGGGGCACCCACATACATTTTTAGATGAGTCCTGGGGCATGTGGTGTAATCAAGCTTATCCATGGCGGGCATTTTGAACTTACTAGGCAGTCTGGCCTCTAGAAAGAGTGGGAGAGAGTCTACATCAATCAAGTATTTGTACTTCTTGATGTTTTTTACAAACTTCTCAAAAGAGCCCATCTTCTCCATCATCTTTCTAACCTCTAGAGAAGCAGAATCATCCCTTGTCTGGCTCGAGGTAGTAATAGCATTAGATGTGTCACCTATCTCAGGAATCGACCCTCGGGCAGTCTGATTGCAGATGGGTGGAGTAGCAAGCTATTCATTAGACCCCTGAACCTGGTTAGGGGGAGGATTGCCATTCTAACTGGTAGTTATCAAGGTCCTGACTTCCCCCAAAATAGTTTCTATTTGGGTAGTGTGAACCCCTACCCCGACACACATATGCGTGAAATGCATATGACAAAAGGATAGAAATGCACGTGATGTGTGAGTTGCCACCTTGTTTAATTATTTAAGGGTAAACTAGGAAAAACCCTAAGTGACTCCAATTTTAATTAACCTAATTACTAGATCAATTACCCAATGAT
>CANUEP010031651.1:0-17764 GCA_947857235.1 Jatropha podagrica | reverse complement strand
TTTTCGTAGGAATTTCTTTAACATTATTTCTATATATAATAAAAAAACAAAACACAAAACAAAATGTAAATTGCTTGCCTCCTTATGGAAATTTAACCGCTCCTAATTTGTGATCTAGCTTTAATAAGTGACGTAAGATGGTGCTCCGGCACCGATTGTGGCATCCGTCGTCTGGTTCTCCGGGATTGGCCAGTGGGTGTTACAATCAATGAATGCAATAGATTGCTTTTTTATTTTGCTCAAATGTACCTTCAAAATTCGCATTATGCAAAGTATTTTCCTCACATTCATCAATATCATTGATTCTAAAACATTCATTATGATTCATAAGATGGTTGTGAGATTTAAGAACATCAAAGGTTACCTCTTCTTTCCCCACCCTCAAAGTTAGTTTACCTTAATGGACATCAACTAACGCCCTCGTGGTAGCAACAACATGATCAAGTACTCTATAATAGTGCTTTCACCCCAATCCAAACTGCACCACACCAGCCACAAATGAACGACCAAACTAACCTGATAAGTGAAGTCGAAACTGAAATCCTAGACCTTGAAATCGAACCAAGAAACGAACCTAAAACTGAGACCCTAAACCTTGAAACCGAACCAAGAAATGAACCCGAAACTGAGACCTTTAATAATGAAACACCTAAAACTATTTTGCCAAATCGAACCACCAGGGGAAAACCAAGAAAGCAGTATGAACCTGACTTAAGAGCTAATTCAAGATATCCAATTAATAATTATATTTCTACTCATAATATTTCAGGTCCATATGCCCTAGTTATTGATCAATTATCCAAATTTTTTGTTCCAAGTAATGTACAGGAAGCTTTGGTTGATCCTAGATGGAGGAAGGCAATGAATGAGGAGTTGGAAGCATTACAGAAGAATGGAACCTGGGAAGTTGTTACATTGCCTGATAAGAAACGAATTGTTGGTTGTAAATGGGTATTTACAGTGAAGTTAAAGCTTGATGGAAGTATTGATCGCTTTAAGGCAAGGCTAGTTGCTAAGGGTTTCACTCAGAAGTATGGGATTGATTATCAAGAAACCTTTGCTCCTGTAGCAAAACTCAACACTGTGAGAATTCTAATCTCTGTTGCTGTTCATAAGGATTGGGTTTTGAAACAATTTGATGTTAAGAATGCTTTCCTAAATGAAGAATTAGAGGAGGAAGTTTTTATGGCTTATCCACCTAGTGTAAATGAAAAACTTAAACAAGAAGGCAAAGTTTGTAGGCTTAAGAAATCTCTTTATGGCTTGAAACAATCTCCTAGGGCATGGTTTGAAAAATTTAGTGGCGAAATGAAGTCCATTGGATTTAAACAAAGTAATCATGATCACACTATGTTTTTAAAATGGAGAGATGGAAAGATTATTGTATTATTTGTTTATGTTGATCACATGATAGTAACAGGAGATGATGTTGAAGAAATTGAACAGCTACAAAAATTCCTAAGGAAAACTTTTGATATGAAAGAATTGGGAAATTTGAAATATTTTCCAGGAATTGAAGTGGCTAGATCGAAAAAGGGAATTTTCTTATGTCAACGGAAACATGTGTTAGATATTTTAGCTGAAACAGGTATGCTAGACTGTAAGCCAGCCAAAACACCAATGGAAGTAAGTAGTCATTTTGAAAGTGGATCGAACGAGAGATATGATGATGTGGGGCGATATCAAAGGCTAGTAGGGAGATTGATTTACTTAACACATACCAGGCTTGACATTACTTTTGCAGTTAGTAAGGTCAGCCAATATATGCGTGAATCACTTGAAAAGCATATGGAGGTTGTGTTTCGAATTTTAAGGTATTTGAAAGGATCTCCCGCAAAGGGGATTTTATTTAAAGACAATGGAAACTTGGATGTTACAAGTTTTATTGATGCAGATTGGGCAGGAGACAGAGATACTAGGCGTTCTACCTCAGGGTATCTTATTATGGTTGGTGGAAACTTAGTATCTTGGAAAAGTAAGAAACAAAAAGTTGTTGCAAGATCAAGTGCAGAAGCAGAATTTAGGTCACTAGCCCAAGGACTGTGTGAACTGATTTGGACAAAAGAAATCATGAAAGACTTGGGGTTCGATTCAACCAAACCGATGGACTTAATGTGTGATAATCGAGTTACAATCCAAATTGCAAAAAATCCAGTTCAGCACGATAGAACAAAGCATATAGAAATTGATATACACTTTATTAGAGAGAAGATTGATCGAAGATTGGTCCAATTGGTATTCATTAAGTCAGAAGATCAACTTGCAGACGTGTTAACCAAAGCAATTAATGGAAGAAGTCATCATTCTGCATGTAGAAGGTTGTGCCTGTTCGATATCCATACTAAAATTGAGGGGGAGTGTTAGCTAGAACAATTTTACCATGTTATAATATTAGAATTAGTTTGTTTTTAGATGATAATTATCATTGTAACAGATTTATCTTTATAACTTTGTTAGAGTTAGAGATAAGGTTAAATAGATTTATCTTTATCACTTTGTTAGATTAGAAAGTATATAAATACCTATGTACCTGTACATATGAAAGTGTGAAAAATAAGAATGTTTTCCTCTACAATTTCTCTCTAAGTTTTCTACAGTAATATTGTTGATATTGAACATTTTAAAACCACTCATCACCTAGTCAAAACCATCTATGATCTGGATTATTACAAGGCAAAAATCTTTTCCATTTATTAAAATCTACAAATGTGACATACTAAAAAAAAAAATTCTATAAATGTGATAAGTATTTCGAAATGAAAGGTTTTTTTTAGTATTGAGAAAAGTGGATTTGAATCTAAATCCATTATTAAATCATATATGTATTTATCATTAAATTACGTGTTATCATTAAAACTAGTACGAAATGAAAATCATACTACTAACATAAGTGTAGTAATAAGTGTAATTAAAAATATTAATTATATGGTTATAATTATAATATTATTAGAAATATTTTATTATGATAATATTAATATTTAATACCATCGGACACTATATCTATTGAATATTATAATACTAGTGTGGATGATAAATTAAATATTAAATTTTTTTATTAGGCCTATTACAGGCATTAGAAAATTCATCCTGTATCCATTCATAAGTATGCCTAATTCAGGTGGATAAATTTTAAAAATATAACTCCACTTGTCATAGTAATTTTTTAATAAGTTTTATGTTCTTTTTTTTTTAAAAAAAAAAAATTTAAACAATTGAGTCCTTGACCCGGACCCTGTGCCTCGGTGCTAGACCCGTGACTGAGTGGCTATATATCTAATATCGCCAGGCGGGCACGGGTTTTTGGAACTGGGCCCGTTAGTTAGAGAGTGGCGTTTGTGGCCTCTTTCAAATGGGCTTTGTAATTGTTGGGCTATTGTCATAAAGGTAGTTCAAAATTGTTGGGATTAATTCAATCAGCTGCATCTCAATTATTTATTTTTGTAATTTTAACATTTGTATGGGAAAAGAATTTATAATTGTCTAAATATATAAAAAAATGGTTGCAATTAAAGTTCACTGTGGTGCTCAGATTCACTTTCTTATTTCTATAGAAATATTATGATGTTCTCACTTTATATTCATTATTAATGAATGATTAAGTTCTTTTTTTAAAATTTTTTTATGAAAACTGTTTACATACTCTTTAGCTTATGGACCATGGGAATTATTCATAGTGATATATAGGCATGATTATGGTTTGGTTTTAAATTAAAATCGAACTGAAATTAAACCGGTCAATATCGGTATTGAATTGTGCTCAACGGTACAAGATTTTAAACCGTAACCGAAATTGATGGTTTAAGGTTTGGCTGCAGTTTTTTATATTTAAAAATTAAATTTGCAGTTTCGGTTTGAAATCATAAAAAAGAAAAGAAAATATCACATTTCCCACCTAACTTTTAATTGTTAAATCAATTTTATTTTTTATTGTTAAATGTAGTAACTTTACCATCATTTTAAAATTTATTAATATAAATTTAACTCATGAATTATACGTTAAAAAAGAGAAAAAAAATTACTCATTTAAATATTTTCAATTGAAATCTTATATGATATAGGCACAAATGCATCATCAATGAAAACATTTGGTGATAACAGTGATTAAAACAAATGAGTTATTTCATTTTTTTTCTTAAATAAATATAAGTGAATTATGTGGATTGTGATTCTTTTATATTCTAACTGAGAGGACATGTAGTTAATATAATTTAAAAATATATATATATATAAATTGAGTACAAGACCATTTTTTTATGTCTCTCATTCTAAATTTATAGAAATTAAATATTAATAAAGAATTTTAAATTTACATTTTGTGTAGTTATAATTTTTAATAAATTTTAAAATCGTTAATTTATTCTTTTAGTTTTTTTTAATTTAATACTATTATTAATTATTTATTTTCTTATTTAGCTAAAAGAATTAAAAATGTTAAAAGAATTATCTAAATTCGGTTCTAAATCAGAATCGAACCAGGAGCAACGGTTTTAAAACTTTCTTTAAAATCGTTTAAAAGCAATTCGATTCTGATTTTATCTTTTAAAAACTTTCAAACCGAAATCTGTGATTTTAAAATCGAAATCAATGGTTCTGAAATCGTGATCTTGCCTAGTGCCATACACTAAATTAATAATTAACCATCAACTGAAAAAAAGTTATCATCCATTATGTACTTTTTTTTCCCCTTTTTTTTATTGTGATAAGATATCAATATATCATCTATACTATACAGAAGTGGGGATGATGGGAAAAATGAGATTACCTATAATAAACTTAGTGAAACTTTAGAAATCCTAAAATTTCTTTTGGATAATTGATAATAATTTGAATTTTTTATAATAGATAAATTATGATATTAAATTATTAATCAATTGAGTTTTTTAATAGATTTTAATTAATTGATTTAAAAAATTTACATTCAATTATTTCTCAATTTCACAATGAATTAATTACTAAATCAATCAACAATTAGAATGGTATCCATGAGTATTTGTTTAGGCTTTGACGATTCCCACTTGTTAATACATAGAGCCCAATAAGCGTATCTTGAATTGGTATCAAAATGGGATCTCCAATAGCTTGAGACAAGAGATTCCATAAGTAAACGAGCCCCTGTTTGAGCCTCCAATGATAAAGGAACATGAATAGCCATTTGATCCCCATCAAAGTCTACATTGAATCCTTTACAAACTAATGGATGTAAACAAATAGCACGGCCTTCCACTAAAATGGGTTGGAACGCTTATATATCTAATCTATACAAAGTCGGTGCTCTATTCAGTAATATCGGATGTCCCTACATAACTTCTTAAAGTATTTCCCATACTATAGGTTCTTTTTCTAAATTTTACTCTTAGCAACTCCTATTTTTTTAAAAAAATGTTGCCTAATTAGACCGCGAATTATAAATATATGGAAAACCTCTATTACTATTTCGTGAGGCAATCCACATTGATGTAATGAAAGTGAGAGGTGTATGACAATAGCAGAATGCCCCAAATAATCAACACGTTTGCCTTCAATTACATCCAAAAATGACGAACAAGTAAATCATAATTATTTTTGTCTTTCCAACCATTCAATGGCCCCTCTCTTGATTTCGAATAGTATCCAAAATTCATTGTTTTAGATTATCTAATAAATCACTTAATAAAAATAGATTATCTTTCCATTCATTGCAAAACTTCTATGATCCTTTCTCGAATACATGTAATTATTTATTTGATTGCAATACCGGAGTATGTCTGTAATTTTTTCCTTTAACATTTGTGTATACTAAATTGTTATATAAAATAATGTAAATATTACAAATATATAAGGAAAAATCATGAAAAAATAATTTAAGAATTTTTTATACCAAAATAAATTTATTTTTCCAAAGATATAATGTGGTTGGATATTTAATATAATACATGAAATTTTCTTTTAAAAGAAAATAATGAGATATTATTTTTTAATATATATATATATATATATATATAATAATGAGACATTTGAAAATTTTTATGTTTTATTTTATAAATTTATTTTTAAAAATTTGATTTTATTTTTATTATAATTTTAAATATTTTATGTAGGAGAGAGATAAGAAAAGGAAAAAATATATATTTTATAACAAATTTTCAAATACAATATCCATAATTAAAATTTTAAATTTTTATGTTTAAAAATTATTTATTCATAAAATAAATTTATGTAAGTGTAGGATGACGAATAATTAAAAATTTTTTAATTTTAAAAATATTTAATAATTTGTTGTCATATTTATATATCTATATACATTGAAGTATATTTATTAGATCATATTGTAGTTATAATGAATTTTAAATAAATGACGATATAAATTAAACTGAAATATGTATATATATGTAATACCCTGAAATTTTTTATTGCAAAATAATTCTCAGTTAAAAAGAAAAGGGTGGCCGGCTCAGTGAAGGCCACTGTCGTGGTGGCCGGTGACACGCAGAGAATCAGATAGAGAGGAAGAGAGAGTGAGTTAAGAGGGAGAGAAGGTTGTGTTCGATGGAGAAGGAGAGGAAAATAAAAAGAAAAGAGAGAAAAGAAAGAAAGAAAAAAATAAAAAATAAAAAAAATAAAGTTAAAATTATTGATAAAAAAACAAATCATCCGAAGATGGCTTGTCGGGGTAGAAAATACAGTAACGCACAGTGATTATAAAAAATATCCGACTCGGATCTAATTTTAATTAATTCGATCCAATAAAAGAAATTGATCCGATTTTTATTCGATTAACAGTTACTTGATTAATTTTAGGGCGAATCAAAATAGTTTTCGCTTCTGATACTATTATATGGCGTAATATTATTGGATAATAATTTAACGATTAAATTTAAATAAAAATTATTTTGAGATAAAAATTTTGGGATATTACAACATATATATACACGCTATACACGCTGGTGTTTTATTAATTAATCATATTCAGATTAATCTTATGTGAGATTTTATTTAACATTATAAATCTAAATAATATAAATAATATAAGATAAAAATTATTTTTCAATATTTAATATTAACAAATAAAAATTAGTATAAATAATAAGTAAAAAATGACATAAATAATTAAATAAGTATGAATAACGAGTATAATCGATACGCAATACACGTCATAAAAAGATTAATATTCTCAAAATGTATCAAAATATTATTGTTAAATTGTTTTGAACTGAAATTCACATGAATTTTCAAGAGATAACCTAATTCACCAAAACAGAACAAACAAGGGAAAATTAAAGTACGAGTCCATTCCTGTCCTTTTTAAAATATATTTATATTTTTCTTCCATTACATTATTGAATCTTTCTGTTTAATTTTTACATTTTTTCTGTTAAATCAATAAAAAAACACAGAGATAAAAGGAGATATATTAAAATATTATAGCAAAAAAATTATAGTGCAGTTCCTATGGTTTGAAAAATGCAACTATTATGTCCTTATGTTTTTAAAAATAAAATAAATATTTTCGTCATTTCATAAGATATTTAATAGAAAAGATGTAAAAATTAGACAAAAAATCTTATAATCTGACGGAAGTAAACTATAAAGACATTTTAATCTATTTCTTAAAAGATAGATAGAGACGTATGACAAGGGTAGTAATTTTCCCAACAAACAAAAGCAATTCAAGATTCAATGCATATGAAAAATAAATAAAACTAAAGACAAGTATAAAAGAGTACACAAATACCCATTTGTCCTTCACTTACAGATAAATTAAAAAATGTGTATTAAAAATAATAATGTGTTAATCTTTTGAGGTATTCTAACTTCTATCATCAAACGGTTCTTATTATCAATTTTTATAGCATCCATCATCAAAGAGGATAAAGTCTTTATAGCTTCTATTCTATTTGACAATTTATAGCATTATTAATTTTTGCAAGAATTTGTATTTTTTTATTACTGTTTGATAGCATTGTCCTAAATAAATTTCACTTTTTTTTTTTAATCTCAAATCACTTGTCCAAAGAAATTTTTATTTCTTTATAATATATTATTTTGCATTTAAATTTTAAAATTGAAATTAAAATTTTAATATGAAGTCTGCTTATATCACAAGTAAAAAAAATTTTAAGAACTTATTATTTATTGATTCTTCACATAAAAAAAAGAACGAAATTAAAATTAAGAACATGAATACAAACATGTCTTGTTCGTGCAATAATCCGAATATTATAAAGATATAATTTCTCAAAAATACTTCACAAAGATTACAATTTTCAAGAAATTACTTATTTGGAAATGACAATTTTGAACCAAATAAGACTTACAAATTATCTCCTTAGATATAAGTTGATAGCATATAAGTTTTTACTAACCCTTGAAATGTATTGACTTCCCACAACAAAGGCTAAATGTGTCAATAATTAAATACCCAAAAGCTAAATGAAATGTATATATGACATCTTCAATTTGAAAGCCTTGGTCTTAGTTTACAGGCTAAAAATATGGTCTTTTTAGAATTGAGGGTGAAAAGTTGGGAATTGGAATGACAGTGCCAAAGAAATCATTGGCATGTTTCAACAAAGACCAACAGAGAGAAGTACTGAATTATATATGGTTTTGGTTTTTGTTTCCCACCAAAATTTATTAATCATTTCATTTACCTAAACTTCACTTTTGTCTTCTTTTAACCTAAAATTGGCTTTCTGAAAAGCATAACAAATATGTTGTTTGTAGTGGTTAAACTAGTTGGCTTTCTTGATGCACAAAAATAAAACAAATTCTAAATAATCTTCTTTAATTAAATCAATTTTTTGGAGCACAAAAATAAATATGTCATCTATCTTATAGGTCTAATTTGACTTTAACACATGTTTATCAAATATGCTTTGAAAATAAAGAATCTTTAATTACCCAACCTACTTTTCTATTACTATCCTCGTTAATTGAGAAAAAAAAAAAAGCAAATAATAGAGGGTTACACTTCTGTAATAATTCATCCCTAATTTAAAATTAATGTCTAAACAATCAATAAACAATACAAATATAAGCTCCACCTATTGACACAAAGGTTAAACTAACCCAACTCTTAACTCATTTTCAAAATAGGAGTGAGCATTCAGTTCTAAATTGGTCAATTCGGTTTGACGAGTAAATATTCAGCTACAAAAAAAATTAAATTTTCGATTATTGATTAAAAGTTAATTTAACCAAATTAATCAAATTAACATACTCTTAAAACTACATTGTTTTGATAATAGATTTAAAAGTTAAAAATATTTTAATTTTTATTTTGATTAAGTAACGATTAATAAGCTCGTTAAATTAAATTTGTATTTTTTCAACTTTAGTTCAGTTAATGATCAAAATTAATTCAATAGAAATTGTTCAGTTAAATTCGGTTAAAAATTTAGTTCAGTTAATTTCGATTAAGTAAAAAAAAATTTCGCTCAATTTATTTACATTAAAAATATTACTAAAATTGACTGAATTGGCCGAATGTTTACCCCTATTTCAAAACGCACCATTTTAACTTAGAAATAGAAAATTCTTAAAACAGAAAAACCCCACAATCGCTTCACCCTTTCCCTAGTGCAACTCCATCATCACAAACATAATAAGCAAGTTTTTCAACAGGGTAATAAGTAGCTAGATTTGATAAAATGGTGTTTGCAATTACGAGATGTGGTCCTTTCTTTGGATCAGCAATAGAAACAAAGATATCCGTGCCTGAAATATCATATTTACCAATAGGATTAGTAGGCAAGGTATTTCAAATTTCTCCTTCTAGACATTAAGTTAACCGATTGATTGGGCATAGCTTTGGAAGTTGGTCAAGAAGTGAAGAAAAAACAAATCCAATCTCGCAAATGACTGAAATCCTCTATAGCCAGATTGCATCTTTTATTTTTATGTATAACTCTCCATGTCAAAAATAATGATTGGACAATACAAATGAGTAGCATGTAAGGAAAGATGCAGCAAAGAACAAGACATTCATTAGTATAAGGTGGACCAAAAAATGGCATATCCTAAACCATAATTTTTATTGCCATTAGGGAAAGGGTAAAACGATTATGGGGTTTTGTTTTGTGTTTCGGGGTTTTTTTTATAGCTAAGTCAAAATGGTGTGTTTTGAAATGTAAGAATTAGGTAAGTTTAACCCTCATGTCAGTGTGTGAGGCCATATTTGTATTGTTTATTGATTTTATAGCCATTACTCCCTCTATTTAAAATGTAAGTCGTTTAAAATTTTTACATAAAGATTAATAAAGCAATTAATTATCCTAAATTATAATAAAATCAAGAGTAATTTGACCAATTATCCTTTATCTCAAATTCAGTAGTTATTTATGAAAGTGTTTATTATAGCTAATGTAAATAAGGGTAATATTAAAAAAACGTCATTTATTATCCTTAAAATACTCAAAATAATTTATATTTTGGAACAAAATAATAACTTAAACACAACTTATATTTTGGGAGAGATGCAATAATTTTAAATTAAGGTTCAATTATTACAAAAGTTTCAAATTAGAGCATCCAAGGGGTCAAAGTCAATATGAGATGCAATTGTTACAATAGCAAAGGTCATGGTATCTTCAATGAATTACTCATAAATAATACTCCATTTGTTCTCTTTATATAAAGATAATTGAATTTGCACAGAGAAGAAGATGGTAATTAAACTGAACAGGTTTTCCTAAATTATGCATATTGTACCCTAAGCAATATTAAAATGGACTCTTTATTTAATAGATAGACAACTCAAGTGTGTAGACTTTCAAAATAGCATTAATTACAGGATTGCATCCGAAAATAGAGGGATTTAAGCCAAAATTGAAGGGAATTGTGAGCTAATGGCGCTAATTTATCCATTTTCAAATTTTTCCAAATTAAAATCTCACTTTAAAATTTTGAATTTTCCTCATTTTTCAAATATATGTGTGCAAATATGACAAAAATTTGGAGTTAAAATTTTTTTTATATTTTTACTGTCTTCTCAATTTCTATAATATGCACTCATATAAATTTGGAATAGAATATGAACATGAAATTGCATTCAGAAGTTTTTCAAACTAAGAGTAATAGAAAGAGAGGAACAATATTTCTTGTATCTTGATTAGTCAATTTTCATTTGATCTCAATGAAGTTCCAACAAATTCGCCAACACATTCTCACAATATGCATGAACTTTCCATTTGACAGATTTGAACTCCTTATTTGATGCAGAAGAAAGGATTCTGATGGTTTTTGAAATGAGTCATATAAAAAATGTTGTTGTAGGCAATTAGAAAAGAAGAAACAAAAAGAAAAATATAACCAAATCACATAAAAAATTCTATAACCACCTTTTTTTCTGAGTTGCAACAAGGTAACCAAAATACACACAACTATGAAAAAGTTGCTGCCACATTTAGCATATCTTTGAACTCAGTTTACAGAATTTGGCGAAATGCCAAGATCCATCCAGAGAATAATATTTCTTGCATGAAAGCCCATGGAACAGGGAAAGAAAAAGAGTTCAAATCCTAGCACATAGAATAATAGAAATACAATTAAGACATCACATGACAATTCATTCTCTGGCGAATGAACTGGGGGCATCTTTTTTATGTGTTCACAAAATGATAAAAGGTGGCCACATCAGACCTCATTCTAATGCCATAAGGCTACTGCTCAAAGATGAAAACAAAACAATAAGAATTCAATTTGGTCTCTCAATGATTAATCAAGGTACATTAAATAGTCAACCTCATTTCAAAATCATGCATGACATAATTCACATTGATGAGAAGTGGTTGTATATGTGATAAGAAATATAGAAATTTTATCTAACAAAAAATGAAGAATAGCCTTTGAGAAAATGTAAAAGCAAGAGGTTTAAATCCAAAATAACATTTCTAGTTGCAGTTGTACGCACTAAATTTGATGAAAATTCCAATGTGTTGTTTGATAGTAAGTTGGGATTTAGCCATTTATTTATAGTGAAGCAGCCAATAGGAATAGCAAGAACCGTTTAGCTGGTACAATAAAAAATGGCCACATATTGATGGTCTAACCATCATTTTCATACAACAGGATAATGTTAAGCCACATATAGAAGTAGGTGACATCCAATTTGCACAAGCTGCAACTGAAATAGGATTGGACATCCATTTACTATGCCAACCTCTAAACAATCTAGATTACGTTTTGGACCTTGATTTTTTTATAGCAATTGATTCAATTAAACATAGAGAGGCTCTAGTGCTATTAATCAATTTATTGATGCAACTTCAAAAGCCTCTAATGTTTTTCCTGCTTCTTCAATGAATAAAGTTTATTTGACTCTACAGACTTGCATGGTTGACATCCAATTTGCACAAGCTGCAACTGAAATAGGATTGGACATCCATTTACTATGCCAACCACTAAACAATCTAGATTACGTTTTGGACCTTGATTTTTTTATAGCAATTGATTCAATTAAGCATAGAGAGGCTCTGAGTGCTATTAATCAATTTATTGATGCAACTTCAAAAGCCTATAATGTTTTTTCCTGCTTCTTCAATGAATAAAGTTTATTTGACTCTACAGACTTGCATGATTGACATCCAATTTGCACAAGTTGCAAGTGAAATAGGATTGGACATCCATTTACTGTGCCAACCTCTAAACGATCTAGATTATGTTTTGGACCTTGATTTTTTTATAGCAATTGATTCAATTAAGCATAGAGAGGCTCTGAGTGCTATTAATCAATTTATTGATGCAACTTCAAAAGCCTATAATGTTTTTCCTGCTTCTTCAATGAATAAAGTTTATTTGACTCTACAGACTTGCATGGTTGATATCATGAAATGTAATGGTTGGAATCATTATAAAATAAAGCACATGACAAAAGATAGTTTGTTAAGGAATGTAAGTCTCCTTACAACAATTACAATCGACCAACAAATTTTTAAGGAGGTAGGAGGCAGTTTTTTGCGCAATTTTTTCCAATATGACACTTTATTGCGTAATTTTTTCCAATATGACACTTTATTGTGCAATTTTTTCTTTTTGGTTTTTCAATCTGAGGATAATTTTGCTTTCCCCTTCGAAGCTTTAGTTTTTCTTCGAGTAGGGTTTGATGACGAATCATCTCTCTCTGTCGCCATTTTTTGATTTTTAGAATGAGCGCCAATCTTGTTGCTCCTGGACGTCATTTATGACCGTCGAACAACATCAACAAAGGGTCGCAAGTTGGCAATTATGAAAAACGAATGGGCTTTAAAGATATTTAAGAGGACGGTCTATAAGTGTTCCTCTCTAGAAATACAAAACAACTACTCTATTTTCACTTAAGAGGAATCCTAAATAACGCATAACTAATTCACAATTATTGCTTATTCTTTTTACTTACAACTTATTTAAAATATGAGCACGACATTTTCGTCGGTGCTTAATTACACTATAAAATTACATTAAGTAATTCGAAGTTAACAAAATTCGTGTATGTATTTGTAAGTTGTAATATTGATATAAAAGAATCTTTCAAAACTATAGTGCAACCATCCAATTCTATCCATAATTTTGAATGATTACACAAATTTTTGCTCATGTTTGTGCTCACATTCAAAAGTTGAGAACATGATTAAAAGTACATATTGAAAACAGTCATCGAGTCAAAGTTTGAAAACTTAAGTGCATTAATTATCTTTTTCTTTTATCCACCACTTTCCTTGTTCAAGGCACAGTATGCACGTGGGTCACAAAGCTAAAATAATGGCATTTTGATCTTTTTCATCTAGCATCCTTCCTAAAGTTTTCATTTTCAGTAAAGTTCTTTATATAAAAAAAAAAAAGCTAAATTAGAAAGTTTATCTATATAAAAAGAACAGAGTTAGTATAAGTCACATTTAAAAGTTAGGAGTAACTAAAATAATTAATATTGTCTCGTAAGTCAACGATTACGACTTCCACTAAAAAAAAGTCAATGATTAACACCAATCTTCCTATTATTAATTAGCATTAATTAATTAGACCTCAAACATCATATTATGATGTTTCATCTATATTTATGAGCATGACATATATGACATGAATGTGTATACGCATGTATTTGCAATTGATCTATGATAAATAATAGGCAATGATATGCCAAAATGCAACTTTGCATATAGACATCCAAAAAGAATGTGAATATTCAAATGCATAATCTAAATAAGCTCTAAACTCGAAGAACTTGCACTTTTTCCTAGACACAGAGGTTCATATATGCTCATTACACCTATATATAATGTTTATGAATGAGTTGACTCAAGTGAGAATAATGAGACTATTATGAAGAATTATGTTTATTTTGGTGATAAGATTGATGAAGACTACCTTCATGTGTTAGTAAGAGATTGTTAATCACAAAATTATAAGTTAATTAAAGTAGAAAATAATTATGGAAAATAATTAGAAGAAGGTTAAGCGTGCTCTAGTTACAGCGATGAGAAGCTAGCACATGAAGCACCTCAGTTAGTGTTTTGATTAAGTACTTAATAGTTTGGTGTTAAATCATCTAAGATTTTTAGTTAAGGCCTAAATGAGATTAATTAAGTGTTGGAGGATTATGGATTGGATTAACATAAAAGAAAGTTATGAAAACAATGTAGGTAAAAGTATGAGTACGCATGATGTAAAGGATTTGAAAGGGAATAAGGAATCATGTGCTTTGCACATGACATCTTTGAATATATTAAACATAAGTGAATGAAAGAAATAAAAGAACAAAATCAAAAGAAAGGAGAAGAAGAGGCTGACACTTAAGGAAAAAGAATGAGAAGAAGAAAGCTTAAGGAATTGGAGATCCTACCTGTTTTTCAAAGGATTTTTGTTGAAAATCATCTAAGGTAACTCAATCTTCATTTAGTTTATGTTATTTCCATTATTTGGAGGATTTTGGGTTAGGGTTCTGAAGTAGAAAAATTAAAGGGGAGATTAATTTTGATGTTAATAAATGATATAAACATTATTTAAGTTGTTAATTAGTTGCTCTTGACTGAATAACATATGAATTGAGCTTTAAAATTGATTAAATTGAGAAAGTCATACTCAAGGTTAAGGATGGAGCTCCCGTCAGTTCGAAATGATCACGAAAATGATCATTTTGCATATCATACAAGAGACCAAGGATGGAGATTCTGTCAACTTATGATGATCCTAGACATGATCATTTTGAAGAGAAATCATACCTGAGACTAAGGATGGAGGTTCGACCAACATGAGATGATCATGAAAATGATCATTTTGTTTTGAATTAATAAGTTTAATTGGTTAATTAAGCATTCTAATAATGTTATTAAGTGTTACTTTGGAAAGTATTATGATTAAGTTGAGATTTCCATACTTCTATGGTTATGGAAGTTTAAGAAACTTAAGAAATATTTATTATTTGGTATAATCTTTGATTAGTTTTAATGATGTTAATTAACGAATAGTTGATTGAGTTCAGGTGTTTGGATTATTAAGTGGTTGTTGGACAATCTATGAAATTTTTTTTGAGAGTTCAAAATGCAAAGAGAAATAAAAATATTAAGCATTTAAGTCATGCACATTGAGTGTTTGATTAAATGCCTAAATGAGTGTTGAGATACTTGCTTACTCATATAGGTAGAAGGGGTCTTAAAAGGAAGTGAAGGAGGAGGCTCTTCCAGGCCTTGATACCGCTGCATTTTATATTGTGAATAATAATATCTAATATTTAATTATAAATAAAGAACGAATGCTTTTAATATTTGTTATGGCACTTACTGTATTTGATAACCTGCAATGATAAGAAAATGATTCTCGTCTTGAAAAAAGGCATGCTAAGCAAAAAGATAAGTATTATCTTAAGGCAAATTAGCCTAATCTGTGATGGATGTTTGCTGGTGATATTTGTTATGACAATACACTGTATTATGTGTTTGACATTCTGCTTTGAAAAGTGTTTAATGTGATACTAAAAAGGTGATAATTAAGCAAAAGGTGTGTATTATTTTGATGCATGTGAGCCTAATCTGTGAATGCAACTCTATTAATTCTGCATTTGAGATAAACGGAAGTTATGATTGTTATTGCCAACTCGTAAATCTGATATGTATCTGAAGTTGTATGTGATAGAATATGTAATATTATATTGGTATAATTAGTTTGATCTGATATAGATTAGTTTCCTAATTGTATATAGTTAGGGTATTGAGTTGTATGCCTATATATAGGAAAATCATTGTACAATATTGACGGGGAATACATCTCCTTTCATGGTATCAGAGCCGTGAAAGATACTTATCTTCTATCGATCCTCTTTCTTCTTCTATTTCTATTCCTTCTTCTTCTTTTCATCGCTAATTTTTTTCCTTTCTGATGGCGGACAAAATTCACCCAGCCACCACCATCACGAATATCAAATTAGCCATTCCCTTAACCCTTGATTATGAATCTGCCCAGTATAGCAATTGGGCTACCTTGTTCACCATTCATGCCAAAGCTACACTCACCCATGATCATATTACTTCTCCAACGGGTGCAGTATCACGATCGGCTGATGAACAAGCGCAATGGGTTCGTATTGACAATATCGTGCGCCAATGGATTTATGGTACGATCTCTAATGATCTCTTCAACACCATTATAAATCCAGAGGATACAGCAATTGATGCCTGGAATCATCTTGCCAACTTATTCCAGGATAATAAAACTGCTCGTGCAGTTCATCTTGAAACTGAGTTCGCCAATACTCATCTGAGAGATTTTCCGGACGCAAAGGCTTACACTCATCGTCTTCAAGTTTTGGCTGATCAACTAGCCAACGTTGATCAAAAGGTTAGCGATCAGAGGATGGTTCTTCGACTTCTCACCGGCCTTACCGATGCATACGATGGTTTTGTTACTGTTGTTCAGAACAAAGTACCTATGCCTACCTTTGCACAAGCTTGTTCTATGCTTATTTTGGATGAGACTACAAAAGCCGAACGTGCTAAATCAGAGGCAACGAATAATACTGCGTTGCTTATGCGTACTGTTGCTACCAATCCTCCATCTGATTCTTACAGGGATCCGGCTCCAGTTCCAGCCACTTCCAAAGGCAAACGGCAGCAAGGGTAACAGCATGGTAATAATCAACGTGGGTATCAGTCTAATCAGAATCATCAAAATTTTGGTGGGGGTCGAGGAAATTTTCGACATTCACAACAATTTTTTTATCCACAGCCTCCTCCTTACATGTCGCCGTCTGGTTGGAATTTCCCTTCATGGAATGGCTGGTAACCATCACAGCCATGGATGGCCCCACCATGTCCCTATCCAACAAATCCTTGGCCTCAACGTCCACCGCGAGCATCGCAGCAAGGAATTTTAGGGTCTCATCCTTCACAGGAATCATTTTACACTGCTGTTGCCCCATCTCAGTCTACTGAATATGTTCTAACTGATATCGAACAGGCCTTGCACAGCATGTCTTTAAAGCCGCCAGAAGGACAGTGGTATATGGATTCAGCTGCAACTTCTCACATGACTGCAAATCCAGGTATGCTCACCTCTTATTCTAAATTGAGCCGCAAAGATGGTATTGTTGTTGGTAATGGGCATATTATTCCAATTCAAGGTCATGGTAATGTTCAGCTGTCTCTTTCTAATCCCACTTTAAACCTTCGTAATGTTTTGCATGCTCTAAACATGATTAAAAACCTTATTTCTGTTCGTAAGTTTACAACTGATAATTGGGTGTCTGTTGAGTTTGATCCGTTTGGGTTTTCTGTGAAGGTTTTTCCAACGGGGAATAAAATTCTAAGGTGTGAGAGTT
>CANUEP010031599.1:0-15490 GCA_947857235.1 Jatropha podagrica | reverse complement strand
CAACTATTATTTAACTCCACCAATTCATTAAATTAACTCCATAAAAATAATTCCTCAATTATTACTTAATATACTACACTAGAAAACACTATTTATTAAATACCTTAATTCTCCAAAAATATTCATGAAATATTTTCTACCTACCTAAATCATGCAAACATACTCCAAAAATATTTAATAACATATTAGACACATGTAGTAATTTTTTTGAACCAAAATAATACCAAGTCCCGGATTGATGGTACTATTCACAGACCGGTAAATCACTATTCCCCAATAATTTATTACTTACTCTGTCATTGAAAATTTACATATTAACTTTAATTAATTAGCCACTCACATATAATCTAATTAACTCCACAAATATTAATTATGCTCAATATCATAATCGAGTCCAAATAAAATATTTTTTTTCTCCCTCGGGTGATACCATTCATGACTCGCTTAAATAATATCATTTTAAGATCTGAAATTTTGGGGCGTTACAATTATTGCACTTTTTCTTAAATACTATCTAAGGATTCATTTATCACTTATTATAACAGCATCAACATAATTTTAAGGAAATCTGTCTCCCTGCTTATTTCATAACTAACCACAAAATGCCAACTTTGTGAAACTCCACTGTTTGGCACAAATATGAACAAATTTCCAAAATACTTAATACAATTCATGAATTAAACTTTACTCCATAACATCTTTATTTATTTTCATTTACAGAAACCATTTCTCATTTCCACGGAAATCACTTTAAAGCATACATCCTTTATGTTTCATAATTGACAGCAAAACCAATACATCACATTCATTTTTACCACAATGAGCATTTATCCTTATAACTATAATCATCACATAGTCAAAATGAAGTTCAATTTCTATCCAAAGTTCTTATACTGGAATCATACTTCAATCACATGTAATTTACTACCTTTGGTTTCAATCTAGTAAACATCCTCTTATACTTTCTAAATTCTATTTAAATTTTACTTCTTACTGAGTTCATATATTCCTATTTAATTATACAAAATCTATTATCCTTTAACTCAAATCACACAACACATCCTATTCCATAAACTAGTTTCCATATATTATCTACTGAATCATACATATTCAATCAAATTCATTACTAATATCTCAGCAAATCAGCGATTAATAATCCTTTTAATTATATCACTTTATTTTATTTACAATATTTTTAGACCTCTTGAATACTTTATAAAAATTATATTGTGCTCACTCCACAAGGCATCCATTATTGTTTAAAGAATTCATTCTCATCTTTAAAGTGAACTATTTCAAAACATATAATATTCATATCTCTTACATTAAATACCTTTATTTTCTTCAAAAAGAATATTTTTATCTTTATAATTTCTACTATCACTTAATCAAAATTCATATTATCTTCCTTAAAATTTTCCTATCAAAATCATATCCTGATTCTATAAAATCTGATGTCCTTAATTTCAAATTATAAAATATATTTCTTTAGTAATCTTGGAATCTCGTTTCTAAGTTGCCTCTTCTTTTGAATGATTTTTTTTTCAATTACTTTTACTAATATGATTTGTTTATTCCAAAATCATTCAATCATTTTAACTTATCTTTTTACCTTAGACAATTACTGATTCTCTATCACAAGTGAATTCTGGATTAATTTCAATTGATTCAAATAACATAACCTATAAAGCACCTATGGATGGGAAAACACTATGCATCTTACATAATTTTCAAAATTAGGCTAATATATATCTCAATGGTTTACCTCCTTCTCAAATATCTCATCATTTGTATTGCACTCATTGCCTCTTCTCTTCAAGTTTATATGTAACTTTACTTATCGATAACTAATTTTAATCTTGCTCTCACTACTCCAATCTCTGTTGGAGACAATTGGTATTAGCACCTCAGGTAACTTATCTATTTTATTAATATTTAATTAAACCATTTCTCCCAGTTGTAGTTTAACCTTTTCAATAAACTATGAGTGTTCTTCGTTAGTCTATTCATGATAATTCAAATTGTATCATACCTACTCTGAGTAAGTTGAAGTCTTATCATAAAATTTATTATCCTTAGATATAATCACAAAGTACATTTTCTTATAAATCTCAAATTCTAAATTTTAACATATCACCTATCTCCGAGTCCCTGTTCATACTTCATACATATATATTAGAAATTTGATAGTACTTTATTATCATTAATTTCAACTAAGAACCCTTAAAGTTAACAATCTCCTTTAAGAAAATACAATAACATATCAAAAGAATTATTTACTCATATTCCAAATCGGATACTATATAGTTTCAAACAAAAATTTCAAAATAATAAACTCTAAAGGGTTACAAGCACTGAAGACAGTGTTTGATTTGTCTCAATACACTGTTGGTTGGTTTAATTCTCAGATCCTTTGGTTTTTATCTTATTCCTTTGTTCCTTTTTCTTTTTCCTACTAATTCTTTATTCTATTTCTTTCTCTTTTTGCCTTTAATTTTACCCCTTTAATATTCTTTCTTATTCTTTTCCTATCTTTTGCACTTTTTTTAATACGGATATACATATATCACTATCTGTGTATATTTGTTTTTCTTCTTATTTTGGACCATCCTTGCATATAACCTTAGTCTTGCAGAAGAATATTGGTTGATCAGGCCAAAACTCATCCACATATACTATGGTTCTTAGCAATTATGGTAGTAAAATCTTAAAATTTTCAATACATTATGCTTCTATTTTCCTTTAAGAATTTCTTAAATTTCTTTATTTTCTAGTTTCATCACAATAACTCATGCAAGGGAAAATACTCATACTTTTACATCTGACCAGGACATAAAAGCAGGCTATTGTTCCAATATGCATGTTAGATTTCTCAATAAATTCCAAACCATAAAAAGTAATTCATTGCAATCATAGCAATTTTCATTATACAAATGCAACCAATGCCTTACTAGTGTATTATATAGTCTTATCATAAGACTAATAAACTAACATAGAATTTCAAGGAATCAACTATTTCCTTAACATAATATTAATTAATTGAACATAATCTTTAAGACAAGTTAAATACCTCTTATAATATCATAAGAGTTCATCTAATGTAACATCTTGTATAACTCAATTCATTTTAAGGAACATGAACTTATCAAATACACATATTCAACAATTAATCTCAGAAATATCATATCTATCTTACAGATTTACTAGATCAACATCAAAGGGAGGGTTCAGTCCAGACTTATTTGGCATGTAACAGTAGTATAAACAAATCTCACTCACATACCAATCCCCATTAATTATTTTTCAGAACTAGCTAAACCGTGCTCTGATACCACTAAATGTAACACTCCTATTCGGTCCTGTCGGACTAGACAGTGATGTCACATTTTGTGCCAGAAACACAGAATGATTTGCTTATTCACTTAATATGGTATTAAATTAAGAAAATATTAAATTAAAGAAAAGAATATAATTCATAATATATTAGAAAATTCAGTAATAACAATAATTTTTTTTTCTTTAATAACATTGATAACTATTTAAACACCATACAATGATATCTGAATTTAAAATATTAGTTCCTTATAAAACTTTTAATAATAAAAATTAAATAATCAAATTGAATTATAAAATAGTCTATCAATTAAAACCCAAGATAAGTTTAGTATTAAATGTTAAATTCCCACACCACTACTTACACACTCAACAAATAATTAATACTTATACTACATGCCAAATTTTTACTATATACCTAAATATCTAAAGAACTTCCTCCCCCTCTGATGCTAGATTATCGAATCACCTCAACTTATATTATCTTCAACCTGTGCGTGAGAAAACACATCGCGCTGAGTATAAAACTCAATGGTACTATTTATAATTTAAATCATATAATAATTTTAGAAATATAAATTTATGCTTAATAATCAAATACTAAGATTGATGATGAAGGAAAATAATTATTTGATAATAATTTTATATTTTGGCAAATAATTTCCAAAAGTTCTTATCAATTACCCATAATAGAATTTAATTATTCAAAATATATAGAGTAAAATTACATTAAAATCCCTATGCTATTTTCCTAAAGTCAGGATGTTACAGAGAGAATCTCCTACTTCCTAAAAGGTTGGGTAGGGGGAGGGATGAGTTTTGCAACTCAGTGAATAATAATAAATAATGCATGACTAGACAATTACATAGAATGCATCTAAAATCACTAAAATGATCACTCAGCAAGTTATGCATATGCACAATATCAACATCCACAAACATTTCACCTTCAAATAATCAACCACGTGGAAATTTTTCTCTAGCATCACTGAAACCCTCGATGAGCCGTCCTCTCACATGGCTCATCCTCTCATATGTGTGCACTAGCGAGTCGATCCCCCATACGTAGTCGACCGGTCTAATCCTCACTTGACCAGCCCTCTTATTGTTTTTCCATGCTCTCTTTTCTTTTCCATACTATTAGGAGGCCACTCTATGGTTATCAATATACCATCAGATGCACACAGGGGCGTCAATCTCCCCATACATGGTCTATTATATCAAAGACCGCCCTCATAAACCCACAGTGACCCACATCATCCTAATTCCACACAAACAAGGCAATCCATATCGCAACACAATTCATTCAACAATTCATCCAATTGCAAAACATCATATCAATAATTAATATGCAGTTATAAAATATAATCATATGATAATTAAATAATAATATAATATAATTTGATATAAAAATATATAAATATATCAATAAAATGATGATGATATGAAAATACATATCATGCACTACTTATTATTACTCATAGTGATAGCAGGATATCCTAGTTCTGATTCTGATTTTGAGGAGAAGTTGATGAACTTAGATGATCCAAGGAATTTAAAAATATAGAGAAAGAATTCATCAAAAACATGACTAAAATAAAAATAAACAAATAGAAAATTAACGTAATAAATTATATCCTAACCTAACTGTCAGAAATAATCTATACTCTGCAATAACCACCTACTGAATATCGATTAATTTAACTTTCTATTATAACCTTCAAAATAATTTAATTTTACTACTATTAGAATTCATACAATACTATTCTAACTCCAAATATTATCCTTCCACCAATAATTTTCCTTTTACTTAATTTATTTATTGTCTCTAAACAATTAACAACTATTTAATTTATTTTTCTTAATTCATCCTTAGCCTTTTATAAGCACAAATGATACATTTACTTATTTAATTACTTAATCTTTGTTTTTAATAACCTAAAAAACATATCTATATTTCTATTTGTGAATTAACAAACTATAATTCCTTAATTCAAATCAAATACCAATAATTCCACTATTTAATCCACAATATATATTTAATCACCTCTGCCAAAAAATTATTTTCTTTTATATCTACAACAATTACCATGAATTCCTTTAATTACATTTCTTTGATAACCTAAATTACTTTAATTTAATAAAATCTTCTACCCTAATTAATATTTACCAATCCATATTCTAATTAACTGAATTATTCTATGACCCTCCTCTCACTCAAATAAATTTAATTTCATCAACTCAAATACTACAACCCATTTTATTTTAGTCAAACCTTAATAATTCAACCAACCCCCAATATAATCATAATTAACTAAAATCTACTAATTTTAATTCCTTATTGATCTAAATCAACTTAATAAATTTACTGGGCTATAATTCACAAATCTTAAACCATAAGTCACTTCTGCAAAATATACCTATATATTATACAGTATTCATTTCTTGTAGTAATTTATCCAAATCCACCAATTATCCATTAACAATAATTTTAATATACTTAAACCTTAACAATAAATTCATCGATAATATTTGTAACCCTTAATAATGAAATTCATTCTCCACATAATTTAATCTAATTAATTAGATCCTTCAATCTTAATTATATGGCTTTTGTAATTAATTAATCACTAACCACAATTAATCTATAATAATTCAAAATCCTCCAATTTATTATTTGTCAAGACCCATCATTAATTAAAATGCTTAATTAATTTATTTTAATTGATTCTCATAATTGATTTAAATCCTATATTAATCTTTAAATAGTAAAAATCCCCTACTTAAATCCATCACCACATCAAATATTATCCTAAGCCAAAATAAATAAATCATAACCCATAATCAAATAATGAGCCTGTAACACCCATCGTCCAATCTCGAAGAACCAAGCAACGAATGCCACATTCGGTGCCGGAGCACTGTCTTACCTTACTTAATAATCAAAATCATATATTAGAAATGAGTAAGTTTTCATAAGGGGCAAGTAATTAAAATTTGAAAATAAAAGGTTTAGGGAAATTCCTACGGAAAATTAGCAAGAGTTTCCTTTAAAAATCTACTTGCCACACAAAGAAAACATATACACTCACAATATTTACTCCAAATTAAACCCCAAATACTCCAAATCAGGACAACAGATCATGCAACACTTATATATAATCATATCATTCATCACAGATTCCATCTTGGCATAAAATCATCAATTCAAGGGAATAATTGCTAATGATCATTGACATTAAATACTCATGTAGATAAAACATCATAAATAATCTCGAATCTCATTAATTTACAACTCAGTATTTACAACTCAGTATTTACAATCTTAAAAATTTTTACAAAGTATCTATACATGCCATAATTTACATTTCTATACATGTCCTACCTAAAAATAAAGTTTCCTCTCTAATGCTTCACCTTGGGTCTTCAAGTAGCCCCCACCACTCACAACTTACACATGATAAAATTCAACGTGATGAGTGGAAGATTCAGTGGTGCTAAATAATTATTAAATAAATAGTAAGGAATTGCCAAAGCACAAATCTCAAGTATAATTTAAAATACTCAAATCAAATAAATATTATGTATTTGAAGATGTACCAATTAAATTAAAATACTTCAAAAATCATAAATAAGCTCATTCTTAGAAATAAATTTGATATTTGACAAACGTAAAAAAAAAAAAAATCCATTTCCTTTTCTTTCCAAAACAGAACAAAGCTTATTTTTAATTTGGAGCTCATACGTATTATGAAAGAAATATAAGCAGATTTGATTACATAGATATTAGAACAGAATTTAGCTTATGAAAGTGCCACCGATTGTGGTCTGTGAAAGCACCATAAAAAAATTGGCTTATGAAAGCTCCATCAGTTGATAAGCACGTCCGCTTGTCCAGAAGGGTTGATAAACCTAGCATATGATCATAGCATATCATAACAGAAGGCTGATAGTCAAGCATGCTCATAACCGAAATATACCTCATCCTACTACATTTCAATCATACATATTTGAGCCCAAAACAAAATCATTCTTTCACAAATAACCTTATTTCTTATACACAATCCCTTAGTAAAACATTTCACAACTTAATACTTTTTATTTCAAAATTCATTTACTTACAACTTGTAAAATTTATCAAAACCTACTCATGTTCACGATCCAAAATCATACTTTCACAATACTCTTATATACATAGCTTTAAAATACTTAAAATCAACATTTAAAGAAAGTAAAAACATGCCTTACTACCCTAGGGTGGTTCGGCCCGCTTTAGGTCAACAAGGAGGAAGAAGTTTCCCTTCCTCAAACCTCCACACTTCAAGTCAAGTACTTAATTCAAAACATTAAAACCTTTACTAACACACATTTAGCCTCACAAGTTCATTTTTACACCTTAAAGACTTTCTTTAAGTTTTGCAAAAATACTTAAACATTAAAGTTCAAGGTACTGATTTTAACTACCATTAACACTCCTAATAAAAAATAGTAAAACCATTACTTAAAAATACTAAGCTTTAAAACCCATCTTTTACGCTTTTAAACTTTCTTTAAGTCCTGGAAAAGTACCTAAACATTAACATTCAAGAGAGAGGTTTTAACCACCATTAACTTACTTAATAATAAGCTCATTTAAGTTGAAATCAAGCATAGAAATCAAAAGGAGCAAGGTGCCCTTCACCCTCCAAAGGTTTGGCCAACCTTGGAAAAGAGAGGGGAAATGGTTCGTTTGCAAAATAATTACACTCTCTTGAAAGAATACCAATCCAAAACACATTTACCATTAACGGAAATCAAAAGCAAAGAACAAAATCAAAGGCCTTCCTCTTAAGGAGGTTCGGCCAAGAGAAGGGGAAGGAGAAGGGGATGCTCTCCTTCTCTTTCAAGCATTTCATTATGCTTAGTAAGCATGGAAAATCACATAACAATAATCAAATGACCAACTCCCCAACACAATTCACATAATTCTCAAAAATCATTCAAAACCTAAAAATTGAAACTTTAAGAAAATGAAAAGGGAAATGAAATAATAATGCACTAACCTTTAGAATAAGCTTTAAGAAGCTTAAAAAGCTCTACGCTTTGGCTTTTTCCTTCCCTTTGATGGAGGTTTCTCCCACTTCTTCAAAGTAGGAAAAATAATCATTAAAATCAAGAAATGACAAAAGGAGAAGATGGAGCATGATTTAGTGCCTAATCTAACATGTCTAAGCTATGAACTACTTAATTAAATCATTATAGTAAAAAATCACAAATTACTTGAACTTTTAGTAAACTCCAATTTCTTGAATTCTATCACTAAATACCACTCTTTTATGCTTAATTCTTCAAGTCTTATTACTAGACTTTGGTTTAATTCATCAATCTTAAGGTAGTTTAGAGGTAAGAAAATGAGAGAAAATGGAGGAAGAAGAAGGAGGAGAAGTTGGCGTGGAGAAGAAGAAGAAGAAAGAGAAGGTGTTGATGAGTGGTTACTTTTAGGTGGAAAAGTCAAATTTGACTTCTTCATTTTATGCCAAATGAGTGGCTATGATCAAGTCTCTAGTATTCTCATCCAATGGCTCTAAATATTCTTCAAATAATTCTCCTTTAATTATTATTTAACTCCACCAATTAATTAAACTAACTCCATAAAAATAATTCTTCAATTATTCCTTAACATACTACCTAGAAAATACTATTCATTAAATGCCTTAATTCTCCAAAAATATTCATGAAATATTTTCTACCCACCAAAAACATGCAAACATACTCCAAAAATATTAAATAGAATATTAAACATGCATAGTAATTTTTTCGGAATGAAATAATACTAAGTCACGGAACGATGATATTATTCACGGACTGATAAATCACTAGTATGGACACTGAAAAATAACATTGAAAAACGAACTGTTACACAACCAACCACAAAAATACTAAAAGAATTAACTAAAAATTTTGGTAATTAATAAAATCATGATCCTCAATTAAATCAGAGATTAGATCAGAGACGATCGGGCTTGGATCGGGACTGAGATCGAGGAGGAGACACAAAAAGTAGAATGAGCTTACTAGGATTGAGCTTAAGAGATGAGATTGTGATGAGGTGCTGTGTGGAAGCCGGAATCATGAGCTAGGCTTGCTGCGACGAGTCGTGCGGAGGAGAACATGACTGATGCGGTGCAACTGAGGCTGGCTGGATCGGCTCCTTGTAGTGGCTGTGATCGTCACACGAAAGAGAGAGTAGTGGCAAGAGGCTTCTGCAACTGCTAGGAACAAAGCATGCGGAGGAGCTGAGGTGGTGCGACATAGGTGAGGGGGTGCTGTGGTGGCCAGCGTGAGGCGAGGCAAGACGCAGCACCTGTTGTGGTGGTCGTGGTGGCACTATGGGGCTGTGGTTGTCGCAGCGAAATGAGAGGGGGAGGTAGTGAGAGAGAGAGAACAGAGAAGTGAAAGAGAGAGTGAGATGGAGAGGAGGTTGGCATGAAGAAGGGGAAATAAAAGGAAAAGGAAAGAAAAGAAACAAAAGGAAATTTGAGCCAATAATTCATAAAAAAACAAACCACCCATTTAAAAAACAAACGAAAGAAATAGTGATGCACAGTGATATATAATAAAAATATATAGTTCGGGTCCAAGATGAATTCACTCAGTCTAATTTAATAATTTAGTTCAAATTTAATGATTTCTCAAGTGATTTTAGGACAAATCAAATTAGTTTTTGGTTCAAATAAATATTACGTGGCATAATTTTATTGGTTAAAATTTAAATGAATAATTTTTGAAACTAAAATTTTCGGGTATTTCAAGTTGGCTCTTTACAGTACTTTGATAGTGTGTGACGTGTTTAGAGTCACCAAATTAATTTGTTTTTATTTTTAGAAAAAATATTAAGGAAAAAGTCCCGTGATTGACTCCATTTTAGTTTGCCTTTTAGGATAAAAGCACTAGCCTCAAATCATAGGTTCAAGGACTAGGTTTTCAGCTTCTTTTTCGTATGAATCATTGGTTTAGGGTTTAATCAAGAAATCAAAATAGTGTTTTGCATGAATATCAATTTATTGATGCATGATCATACTATAATGCAGGGAAATATTAGAAATAAAGTGCATTAAAAGTATAAATGAAAGAATATGTGTAATTAAGAGGGGAGCTTGACTTTAGCCTTATTTATCGAGAATTCTAGGTCGTGCGACACATTTCCCTAGATTTTGATCGGTTAGTTCAGTTAGGGCTCACTACCTAGGCTGAAATCCGTAGGTATGCCTTCGTACCCTGTTTGTGTAAAAATCATGGTGTATGAAGTTCTACAATCGATTAAGATGGTAGGATTTTGTGTACCATTCTTAGAGTGGGCTTATGGTCTGCCATAGAGACTAGGCTTAGGGTTTGAAAATTAGTTTTATATCAAGTGTTGGACGGATCGAGCTTAAAGTGTTTTGAATGCCGAATAGACCGGGTTTAAAGCATTTCAAACGTCGGATGGATTGGGCTTGACATTTTATAAGGTGCCAAATGAATTGGGCTTAATTGATAAAGATCGATTTTAGACGTTTACCCTAGGTTGAG
Organism: Jatropha podagrica; assembly: GCA_947857235.1. NCBI lineage: Eukaryota > Viridiplantae > Streptophyta > Magnoliopsida > Malpighiales > Euphorbiaceae > Jatropha > Jatropha podagrica. The sequence goes on along the minus strand of CANUEP010031599.1, from coordinate 4,606 downwards.
TGGTTGAAGCTTGAGTGGTGCAAGCATATGATTGTGTAGATTCATGGTTGTAAACGACCAAGGAGGTCGAGTCTTTCTTCAATAAAGTAAAGGTAGGACACAAGGACATAAAATTAGTCTTATAATATTATATTTCATTATATTTAGCTTTGGTCTAACGAAGGAAGAAGAGTAAATCTTACTATAAAGCCTTAAAAATGTTCACAAAGGCAGAAATAGAGTAGTTAATGCTTGAGAAGCAATCGATCAAGCAACAAGAAGTGCCTGAAATGAGAGTAAAAGTGCCATATTTATAGGCTAAGCTCGAGTTGGTTGGTATCGAGCATGTGAACATTGGTATTGGTGAAGGTTACTCTGGGTGGCTCAATTGGTATCAATATAAGGTGATCAGTATCCGCAATGGGCAGATCGATACAGATCAAGGTAAATTATTGCCTTACCCTTCTTGCTTGATTTCTGTGTTTTTGGTCTTTTGAGAGTTTATTTGAGGCCCAAACAACATTCGATCGGGCTGATTCTCATGCCTTTGGATTTGTAATGGAATTTCCTAAAGCCTAGTATTAAAATGATGGTCAACAATTTGTCCCCTATGGAAGATTAGAGCTTATCCTAGTTCAAGCTTACGAACATCAATTTTAGCATTTCTAATCAAAATTTTGGTTTGAAAATCATACCTTGCTGGTTGTGGCAATGTTTCGAACATCTTGTGAAAATCTTATGTGATTCTGAGAACATTTTTTTATGACCGGTCAGATTTGGCTGATTTTTTGGATCCTTCCAATGAAAGTTCGACACTGAGGAAAGAATTTTGTTTAGGATTTTACCAAGGTCACATGGGTTAAAACCATGTGGAATTATGAATTAGGATGGGTCCTAAGATCTTGCAGGCAAGGGCAAGATTTTTCCTACTCATTTTCTATAAATAGAGGGGTAGTGGAGCCTCAATTGCTCACACCACTTTCTCCTTCTCTCTTATTTTCTTCTTTCTCTCTTAAAAAGTTATTCTTTAAATGAACCTCTACCAAAATGAATCCTCCATCACCAATGACCTCATATTCCCAGCTTAGTGAGTCTGAGCAGAGTGGGGACACTTCTCTGACCTACCCTCCATCTAGGAAAAGTAAGCGAGACCAGGTCCTTTCTCCACCGTTAACGTCAAGGCCTAGCTAGAGGACCGTTGCTCCTCCTATACGAGATCTACTATTTGAGAACATGCAATGCATCTGATTCGTTGACCCATAGGGCACGATCACTTACCTTATCCTGGAGGATGCCTTGGATCATTGGACTGAGTATCCCGATGGGATGCTAGTATCTTTCTTTCTTCTTTACTTGTTCAATTTGTATTACTTGTGTAGTGTACCAACTTTTAAACTTTGTATTTGATTGAGCAGCCTCCCTTGGGTTGGTGTAAGGGAGTGACTATTCGATTTGGTAAGCTTCGTGGGGTGTTATCTGAGGCCTTGACCCGAGAGAGCTTCTTGAGGAGCCATGTTAAGGCCTTGACTCGAGAGAGCTCCAACACCGTTGCTGCCTTGGGCTTGTTGCTTGCTTCTTTCATTTTTTGCTTTTTTAGAATAGGCCCTCAGTTTAAGCTCCGGTGGTCTATGTGCCAACCATATGGCACCTTTTGTGCTAATGTTGCTTTAACTGCAGTATCTTCTTTTTTGTAAAACTTTGCCATTTATATCTATTAGATTATCAAGTATCATTCTTCCAAGTCTGATATGCTTGTTCTTTATTATTCTGCACCGACTGCCTATCTTGCACTGAATGCACTAATTATTCTGATTTCTGAATTGATTGCCTCGATGTTTGCACTGGCTACTTGTCTTGGAGACTTTGCATTGACTACACTAATCTAAAGCATGATTGCAATGAATTGCACTAATTATTTTGGCTTTGAAACTAATTGCCCTGTTTACTATGACTTTGACATTGACTACCCTAACTTTTCTAGTTTTGGCACTAACTGCTTTGATTATTCTGACTTTGGCACCAACCGGCCTGTCTTTTCTGATTTTGCACTGATTTACCTACCTTGGAGACTTTAAAGTAACTACACTAATCTTAACTGTGATTCCACTGAATTGCACTTATTATTCTAGCACTGACACTGACTGCCCTGTGTATTCTATTTTTGACACTGACTACCCTTTCTTTTCTGGTTTTGGAACCAACTACCTTGATTATTTTGACATTCACACCGACTAGCCTATTTCGAATTAAAGTTTGCACTAATTTCGTATTTGAACTGCAGTTGCACTAATTGCCTGTTTCAATTGAGGTTGCACTAAATACACTGTTTTGAACTCGAAGTCTGCACTGATTGCTCAAATTTTTTCGGTTTCAACACTAACTGCCTTGATTATTCTGACTTTGGCACTGATTGCACTATTTGTTACGACTTTGGCATTGATTACTCTATTTGGAACTGAAATCTGCACTGATTGCCTATTTCAATTTGTGGTTACACTTACTGCCTGTTTATTTTGACTGACATTAATTGTCCTGATAATTCTAGCTTTGGCACTGACTTCCCAGTTTTAAACTAAAATCTACACTGGTTGCCTATTTTAGCTGTGATTACACCAACTGCCTTTTATTCTGACTCTAACACTGATTGGCTTAATTATTATAACTTTGGCACTGATTGCCCTATTTCAACTATGATTGCATTGACTGCTTGTTTATTGCTTCGATCATTGACCTGAAAGTCATGGTTAATAGATAAAAGAATATGCATGATGCATGATGGCCAATTCCAAGCCTTGGCCTACTTCTGAATAAGTGCTTTGAACTCTTTATAGGCTCGATTTGCCAAAAAATTAATTTTGTGTCTACAAAATCTGGCTTTAAAATTTAATTAACTTGTGATTTGAAATTCAACTTTTGGTAAAAATTTATTTAATTTGTAGTCTAAAAATCCATCTTTTGATGAAAATTTATTTAATTTGTGGTCTAAGAATCAAGCTTTTGGTGAAATGATTGATTTTTATTTCAAAACTGCATTTTTCATCGCTATTTTGAAGAAACTTATCAATTTCTTTAGAAAAGTAGGGATTTTTGAGAAAAATTTAGATTTCCTTGAAATCATGGTTGATCGATAACGAGGAGGCCCCTACCAGTACCGATGATGTCTCGGCCAGTATCGCCGAGTGGCCACTGACTAGCCTTCTCTATACCTAAGCTAGGCTTGTTAGTACCAACTTAGGTGGTCGGTACAAACAACCTGCATAGGCTTGGGTTGGAGGCATAAATATACCTCATTTATTGCTAGAAAATGATGTCGTTTTGGGCCCTAGAGCTTGATTTTTTGGAATTTTAAGCACTTACCCAAACGATGGAGGGATTATTCATTCATGGAATGTAAATATGGACTAAGAAATTAGAAAAGGTTGAGAAAATTAATTTAAGCCAGTACCGTATGGCTTCTTTGGTGACTTTGAGAGGCTTGCCAGTTGACTGGGCTTTTATAGATGCTTGTCTACATTTGTGGGACCCATAGGCTTGCATTTTTTTTATTTGGCATGCACTACAAGGAGATGTGCTCGACCTATGAGGAGTTTGTGGCACTTTTGGTTATTGATGCGAAGAGGGCTCTGATGGCTGCATCGACCAAGTCTGTGTTTTTTAATACCTTTATGAGGATGTTAGGCCTGTTTGTGGAGGACGCTAGGGAGTTAGTTAAGGATGATCGGGCTAATCTACCTATGCTCATTGTGCAGTATCTAGACTCGCTAGATTTTGGTAATATAGAGTTTCAGAGGTTTAGGACCAGGGCTCTAGTTTTCTATTTGGTGAGCAATTGTGTATTGACTAGTCCAATTGGTTGGAGTGATATGAGAATGGCTGATCTAGTGTTGCAAATAGAACGAGGGATAGGGATAACCAACATTGCTTTGGCTAAGACCATTCTGAGCCTTGATTGAGCATACAGGGTTGATGGGATTTGGTCTGCTTGCCCAACCTTGCTTTAAGTAAGCAGTCTCAAACCAACTTGATTTGGTTTTGGTGCTTTATGAAAAATACTTAGGTTTTGAATAATGACTATTAACATATAATAATAAAATATACTTGATAAATAAATATTAGACTCCTAAATCAACTTTAATTAATAAATAATTTAGGACTCCGAATCCTTATTGTATACCGATTATCTGGACTTCACTATATATATCCCAAATTCACCCCAAAGATGGGTAATTCACAATTTACTACACCTCAAATTTTGAGAGATCAACAATTAGAGTGGTGAGTGTGGAATGCACCGTCAACCCTAGATAATCCCCATAATCCTTTCTCCAATCCTGATGGCTGCCAACCCCACTTAAAACCCTAACACAGAAGGCCAATGTAATGCCCATGGCAAGGCCAGCTAGCAATTCACCTTCACTCTCCCATCTACTACCGAAAAAAGGCCGCTGCTGCCCTTGCCCAAGCTTACTCTGAATTTTCCATAGTGTTGAAAGGCCTCCTAGAAAACTCTCCACCTAATAGAGAACTCACCCTACCATCGAAACTTGTGGTGGGGGGGGGGGGGGGGGGGGGGGGGGGGGGGGGGGGGGGGGGGGGGGGGGGGGGGGGGGGGGGGGGGGGGGGGGGG
>CANUEP010031582.1:0-66453 GCA_947857235.1 Jatropha podagrica | reverse complement strand
ACATTATTAATGTAGCAACATCAGCATGATATTATATTCAATATACATTATGATTTCAGCATGACAAGACATAAAGTCAACCAGTTTGTAGCGTCTCGGCTCGGTTTATTCAAGTTTATGGGTGGACCGGGAAGGGATGTTACATTAATTATTTTGCTAATTAAAAAATATTAAGAGTTTCAAGTTTCATATTCTTAATTTTACGGATAAAATTTATTTCCATTAATTCAATCCAACGATATGTTATAAATTAAAAAAAAATTAATTAAGTTTAAAAAGTCTATGCATAGATTCTAGGCTGAAATTTGAATATTATTCATTGGATTCAATTGAAATTAATTTAATTATAATTAGAAATTTGCACTCATATTTATTATTATGATTATTAATTTTTTTTTCACACTGGAATTCTGAAGCTACCAAACCCAGAATTCAATTAGATATGATTCACACGTGCTTTTGCATGTATAAGACAAAATGATTCTACGAATAAGCTGAAAATAAAAAATTTATAGATCTTTGGGTTAGGCTTAACCTCAAATTTATTTTTCCTTATCAATTAATTATGATTTTCCATTTAAAATATGTTAATTTGTTACTTATTTGATTATTACTCCATTAGTTGATCCCACGACATCGCCAGCTCACACCCACCCGACTATTTTTTTATTTTTCATCTTTGTTTTCAAAATTTTTAGTTGAAAGATTATCCTGTCGAGATAATATTTTTCTCATCTCATCACACTTGATATGATTTTTACAATTAATTGACTATTGATGACCCTCGGTGAGTAACTCACACTGTCAACAATTACAAGATGTTCTTCACTTTTGGAATTTTGTCACTCGATTACACCTAATCAAACTTTAGATTAAAGCTAAAATTGACAACAAAAAATAAATAATTGAAATCATTTTGAACAATCATCCGTACAAATCATTTTTTATAAATGTACTGTTTATAGATTTAGTTTGAACAAATCTTTTGAACCGGACCGACAAATTAAAAATTCAATCTTTGATATTAAATGAAAATAAAACCGATTTAAACTAAACCGGTTGAGTTTGGTAATTCAGTAATTCAGTCGATGGACTTAAAAAAATCAATGCATAGAACAAGAAAATATATATTAATTATGGTGTTGAGGAAGTGAACAAAGGAGTGAGATCTTTGATTAAGTAATCAGAAAGAGAGTTGTAGGCTGCTTGGGTGGGATGAATACTATCCCAAAACACGAATTTGTCAGCAATTCCACACGTTGGAGTGTCTTCGTTGCATAAGGCTGCTGCTTCCACTAGCCCTGTCCCGCAGCATCCTCTGCTCGTTTCTATGAAACCTGTCAATGTCGTTTCATCACACGACAACACAAGTCATTGTTCCATTAGAATCCCCATTTACAACATCTTCGATGTTAAAGAGGATTGTGTAAGGATGAAATCTATACAGACAGTGAGTTGCCTTCTAAACAAATGCTATATATAAACATAATTAACTCTCTGAAAGTGGAAAAGCAAATAATGTCGATGAACTGGAAGGTGATGCAGAGCGGTACAACATTTATTTGATAGGTATTGAAAAGTTTGGGGTAGGTGTTGAATCAGCATTTAGAAGCAGAGAGTGTGTGTGTGTCAGGGGTTAAATAGTAATAATAAATATGCCACCAAACCGAATCAAACCAAATAACTATTAGGGAAGTTTTTGAAGTTACCATAATTTTGTGGATGAGAAATCATGTCCAGTAATGGATCATACACATTTGCATACCCAATTCTGCCTTGTGGAATTGAAGCCTGCATTTGGTTTAACAGTTGCTTTAGCTTCATATTGTATGCTTTTGAATCTGAGTTTTCATCTTCCAAACATTTTCTTCCCATTGAATTTTTAGACATTCTTCCTGTTATTTGAATGGGTAGACATCCAATTGGAGGGATTCCAGCAATCACCATTAATCTCCCTCCTAAATTGTACAACTCCTGTGACGCACATGCATGGTAATAATATAAAAATAAATTTTATATTTCAAAAATACTAAATATGAACAGTAAGAGATTTCAAGTTTAAATTTTTTTTTGCTATAAGAGTTTCCACCAATCTTATAAAAAAGATAATCTTATTGTATATATCACAATATTATTTAAACCCGGTAACCTCCCAATGAATAAAAAATATGAGATATTAAACAAAATCGAATTTATCATAAAAAGTAATTCAATGAACACAAAATCAAGGAATAATCTAGTTAAATTTAGGGGTGTGCAAACATGATGTTCGATTCCGAACCGCTGAAACCGAAAATGAAAAATAATTTTTCCTTAAAACCGAAATAAGCTCGAAAATTGTATCAAACCAATTGATTTAATTTGGTCATATGGTTTGGTGTTACTCAAAAAATAAGTGTTTTGAAAACCGATCCAAAATTCGATTTTTGGTTTTTTCCAAAATTTGCACAGCCCTAGTTAAATTTTAGAAGAGGAAGTTATTAACTAGTAAATATCAATAATGGAAAAATACAAAAATAATGAAAAAAAGGAGAAAAGAAAGAAATTGTTGCCTAAACAAGGAAAGAGGAGATGTATAGACCTTGACAAAATCGTGTAAAATACTCAGCAGAAAGTCTTGATAACTTGAAATGTTGAACTGAAGGCTTCTTGCGGGAATATCATAAAAGTTGTAAACAAAATCATTAGTGCCTGCACTGACAATTATCAACGAACTACCAATTATCTTATTGCCCTCTTCTTCTCCAACAATGCTCTTAAGCCGCGCAATATAGTCACTGAAGAACTCAAGTTGTTTGGACATAGGGATAACTCCTGATACAGAAGTGGTTAAGTAGTCATATCCTGATCCTGCTGATGCAAAACAAACACCGGTAAGAATATCTTGATATGATAGATTTGGGTCAAGAAAAGGAGGAATAGTTTCTTTAATTCCAAGAAAACTGCCCAGAAAATCAGGAATCAGTTTGCCATTGGAGCACCTTCCTGTGGGAATATGACCTGGAAAATCCTGACCGTATGGGAAGTGGTCAGTTCTAAATGGTGTTTGAATATATTTATTATTACCAGTATCAACTGTTGAATCTCCAAAGACAAGAATGGCTGAGGCTCTGGGGAAGGTTGTGGCTTTTGAGAAGTTGCAGATTGTGAGAGTAATGGTTAGAAAAGTTAAGAGCAAGAAGGAAGTGACTGCCATTGTTTATCAGCCATCTACCATCTGCCCGTGCATTTATGTAGGAGTAGCAATTAGCAAGTTACTACCTGTAGGGCTAGCTTTGTTTGTTGAAAATTAACTTAGCTATATTTTTTTATGAACAATCATCATATCATCTTTTTTTTCTTTTTTTTAATCATATATCCATTTTTTTTCAACTTATTTATTCTTATTAGAAATTTTGATAGCAAACAAAGAAATTAGATTTTTATAATTGAATTTGAGTCAAGTATGGTGTAATTTGCATTTTTTGTATTAAAAGAAAGAGAATTATTACTCTCGAGCGATAAGATGGAATGACAAAGAGAAATCTCCTCACCTTTAATCAGATGTCTCGACTTTGAAGGCTAGATATAAAAATCTCTTTAAACACTTGGGATGGAGACCGCTCCCTTCCGACATAATTTATTGTCTTAAATTGAGTTTTGATTTGCAGGTAAATTAAAAAAAATAATTAATATAAATAAATTATAATTTTTCTTCATTTTTTCCTAACAGGCCCTTATATAAATACTTAATATCCATAAAGATTAAATAATCTATATTACATTGTTGGTTGAATGGAGGTTTATGGGAAGATAATACGTTAATTTTAGTTATATTAATATTTAATTAATGACAATAAAGTGGTTTGACTATTATATTAATTGACAAAAAAACATATTAAATAAGGGTAAAATAACCAATTGAAAATCTTATTTCCTATCAAAAGATTAGGACAATAATTTGGGACTCATGAAAAGGAAAAGTATGACCAAAATTATAGAATAGAAATGGAATTTTTTTTTTTTTTTTTTTTTTCGTGAGCTCAAATTAATTTTTATGGTCCTTATGGTGATAACTTTGTCCCTCAGCGTCAAGGAAAGTCATTATATATGCTTCAACAGCAATAGTTGTTATCCATCGCATTAAAAATTTATCTTTTTTTATTTTTCAGAGAAAAGTTTTTAGAAAAAAGTTCCGCAGAAAGAAATAGAAAAAATGGGGAATAATCATCTTAATTTCATTCAATAAATGGATCATTATGCGATAATCATCTCAGATTATGCTCTAAACATACTTAACCTGTTATAGGGCTGAAAAAACGTAGGGATTTAGCCATTGAGCGTCTTCCAGCATGTCCCGTTGGTTAGGGAGCAAAGCAAGGTTCGATCCGTACCACGTGAATTTTATCCCTGTTTTTTCTATATATATTTATATAAAAGCAGAGCAATCCCTTCTTCCAATGATCTACAAAGATCACATCCGTCCATTTCCATGTTATTCAATTGCAGCTCCTACACTATAAAATCAAAACACACAAAAGGAGAATAAAACTGCACATTCCGATTCTACATAAACGAAGCTGTAGCAATACGAATTACGAGATACTACATTAATATACTACTTCTAAAAAAGATCATGTTAGTAGAATGTCATAATACATGTGCCGGAAGCATTTGTCATGCTGGAGAAGTGTCCACTCCACGTATTCGCAAGACTAGAGTGCTTCATAAACATGATTGAACCTGCAGCCATCATACAGTAAACCCCAAATGTTGCCAAGGATTTTGATTCCTTCTAATCCACTTGAACAGCCTTTTAAATATGTCTATAAACAGAATATTACACACTAAGTGCAATCCAAGCACAAGATAAGAGTACTTCAAAATCCAAACATTGACTATTATACTAATATTCAAAATCAAAATTGAAGCGTCTACAAAAACAAAAATGTAGCAAATGACCGATTAACTTAATAACCTTTACCTCCAAACCAGCAATCATTCCTTATCTATAACCCGGAAAATGTCAACAATTAATTAAGTCATTAAGTATAGCTTCCTCCTCTATCCACAACATGAACAGTTTCTGCATCAGATTTACATAAGAATCGCGGTACACCAAGCCAATCCTGTTCCACAGATTGTTTTGAATTAAAACCCTCTCCCCAGTAGCTTTCAGAGCTAAAAAAGCAATCATCTTCAGGCACATTCCATGCTCTTTTTAGGCATTGCATCATCAAAAGATTTCACATTGAAGCAGCCCTTCACAGATCCCCTATGCAAGCCCCTCCAAACTATGCAATGGATCAAATGAAATTGTAACATTTCTGCTCATAAACTGCCTTTGTGAAAGATGCATTCCACTTCACCTCCCTGTCATGATAATTGGTTACATGTAGTTGGCAAGGTAATGACAACTACCACAATGATCACTTATTTCTCATGATGTTTCTCAGTTAACACCTTTTAACTACAGAACCACACGCAGGTTTAATTGATTATTCAGAGATCCTGACCTGCTTAATTAAGTAGCATTCAATGAGGTGCTTCTGTCTTCCTGGTTTCCATAATACAGCAAAATATTCTATTCAGTAACATATTTTATCATATATCAACTTACTCTCTTAAAGTTGACAAATGGTAACTTGTATCGGTTAAGAACTTGGCAACTGGGAATCGTTTCCTATCTTTGTACTTGGTTCTCACTTAATACATAAGAATCCCATGATAATGCGTACAACAATGTAAGGTTAATCACTTTGTGTGACGATATCAAATTGTATAATACTACTGACCATATATACAAAGACATAATTCATCTTAGCAGTAGGATATACAACAACCTAATTGATCATGGTACCTAATTCACACCATTCATTCAAAAACAAGAAAAGATAAAACAGTTCAAACACATTAAGGATCCTATAAATTAGGGCTATATCATCTACTATATCCATTGAAAATTAAACTGTTGACTTTACTCAAGTTCATAACAAATTAATGGAACAAGCAGCTGCTTACCTTCACTTTCTGCTGCCATCTGATCCACCCCCTCCCTGGAACAACTCATTAATCTGCACTTCAATGTCCTCCACACTGTACTTAATATACTTTTCAGCATGCTTCCCAACTTCCGGAGAATTCTGGAATCTTTTAATAAAGTTTCCATACGCTGGCAGCAACAGGTTAGCCAAAGAGTTCCTCAACTCCTTTCTCTGCTGCTCATCGAATATGACCCATTGGGATTGAGTTTTACAAGTCTCCTCGAAGTAGGAATTAAACAACCTAATCTTGTCTTTCATAGACAATGACTTCCCTCCTCCTCCAACATTAGAAGTTGTAGAGCCATTATCTGATTTCAACACTCCCAAAGCTTTATTCCATGAGCACCGCTGGTAATTCATATAAAATTGTTTGATTTTTGCATTGTGCTTTCTAATCCAATCATCCCCTAAAAGAGAACCCAATTCAGTATCCTTGACCTTTTGTACAATATACCTTCCATTATTCATCATAAAAATATTGCACAAAGCAGGGTCCCCATAAATCTTCGACTTAACCTCTAAATTACTCTCCAATAACTCCATAATCCACGCCATTTGAACTGACAGTGAAGAGGAAGCCGAATCCTTAGATGGAACAACATTAACATTCTCCTCAAATACTTGTTCAAGGGTCTCTCTTGATCGGCACGCAGCACGTAGATAATTCATTACGTATCGTGTGATGGGGTGAAGCCCACCACGAGGCACTGGAGCCTTAGCTGGGTCTCGCCTGATTAAATTCTCCAGCTCCATAAATATCCCTCTTATAGCTTCTCCTAATCTCTTCCATATTGCAACGGCATCATTTCTAAGAACTAAACAGTATTGATCAGAGAAATTCGACTCAAATTCAGGCATCAATTCTCTTAAAGTCTCAAACAAATCAAGAATCTTAAACAACCGCTCCGGTGACCGGCTTCCGATTGCCACCGCGTCAGCGAAGTTGAGAATCTGAATGGTGGATCCTCGACAAACCTCCATAAACGACAAATCAGCTGCTGATGAGAATCCAAAAAACACGCGATCACATAGACGACGCTCGCTTGGGAACAGGATACGGAGAGCAACATTAGCAGCTTTAATCCACTTATCAATCTCGTCCTCAAGGTCTTGCCATGGCATTTTTTGGACCTCATCGATACTCAGCTTCTGTATCCCTAACCTCGACATGCTTTCTTCCAGAAACTCCCTCCTGCAGCTACTGTACACGTGCGAGCACTCTTTACCAAAACCAGCTGCTACCATCCGCTTTGCGATCTCATGAAGATCGTTAATAGTTCCCGATGGAAGCGCGTCGATTACAATATCGTAGTCAGTAAGTGGTTGCGCGACAGGGATCTGATTGTGATCCTCGCCGTTGGTGATAATTGCATCTTCTCCATCATCATCATCATCATCAGAGTCGAAGAATGTGTTTCCCGTTGACTCGGCGTTTCCATACGGACGCGACATTTCAAATGCCTCACAGCCACGTTCAATTAAGAGTCTGAACTCCTCCTCCAGACGGAACATGGCTTGTTGCATTAAGTCCTCTGCGCGTACCAAACACGCGCTGATGGTTTTGTCCGCAGTAGCCATAGGAGTCCAGTCTCTGATCATCGTGATTAATTCATCGATAGAATCAAGGAAGGCAGAGGAATCAGCGGAATCGGACCAGATCGGGTGATCGGCGACTACGTACTGGGAGATCTGACGTCCTAAAGACTCGAGGGTCTGTTCAAGTGAGGTGCAGGCTCTCATATCGTCACCGCCGATTTTATCCGACAATTTCTCGCGAGAAAATCTTCCATCGAAGTTAGAAAAAATCTGCAAAATATCGTCAGCCATGGATTCGTTGTGGCCAAGAGTCTTAGCTATGTGTCGCGCCACCGCTATCAATTTCTCTTCGCCGTTGTCTTCCATTATCGTCCGGTATGAGGCGATTAACAGTGAACAAAAACTAGAAGAAAAAGAAAAAGAATAAGAAAAGAAGTCCTTGGAAAACGCGGTTTGAACGTTGAAGCCACAAAGAAGGAAAGAGGACAAGTCAGTCTGATAAAAGAAACGCGAGAGAAGAAATTGATAGCACAGAGACTTGAAACTCGAACGTGGATAAAGGTAAGGGACAGTGGTATTTTTCGTAATTCTTGCCGTTTCCTTTTGGACTTTTTGCTTTTTTTTTTTTTTTTTTCTTTTTAACTTTAAAATTTTATTTTACATTTTCTTTTGCAGTCAGTTAGCAATAGCCAATAGGCCTGATATCTCTTAACAGGATTAAAAGGGCCGTTGGCCTTGGGGAAAAAAAGTTGTTTATGCTGGAATCTGAGAATGAAGGCAGTACTATCCTTCGTTGTATTTTTCTTTTTTAAAAGGCACCCACTATCTAATGCTCAATTAATATTATAATTTAACTAAAAAATATATTTTCCTCTCTCCATTTCATTTTATTTATATTATTTACAAAATGCGCACATTTTTAATCAATATAAGTAATTTTATCTTTTTTTATCTTTAATTCATTAAAATATTAATAAAAAAATTTCAATTAATAAGCAATTATAAAAATTATTGTGAAAAAAGTAATTATTTATATATTTAAAATTAAAATCTTATAAACATTTTAAGACCTATAGAAAAAGAAAGAACAAATAAAGTGTAAATCAATTAATTTTAATTACTCATACATATTACTGTGTAAAGATATTATGGTAAGTAAATGAAAAATATTTTTAAAATGAGGAAAATATTACTTTAAGACATTAATAAAAAAATATTTAAGACAATAGGGCTATATTTATTTGGATGTAATGCAACATAATATAATCAAAGATGTAATGTAATAAAACGGAATGTAATTAAGATTTCATTATTATATTTGGAATATAATTAAAAAAATTTATAAAATGTAAAATTTATTCCATTTTTGTGTTTAGAGACGGTGGTTGAGGTGATGGTAATGATTGAAGTAGAGGTGGTAGAGCGGTGGAGCGATGGTGGTGGTTGAGGTGGCGATGAGGGTAATGAATTAGTGGTGGTAGTTAAAATGGTGATGGTAGTGGTTGAAATAGTAAAGCAGTGATAGTGGTTGATATATAATAAATATTACATCAAAGTAAATAATAAAAATTATAGATGTAATTTTAATTATATTATATTATTTAAAAAAAGTCCAACCAACAATATAATCAATCATGTAATTATATTGATTTCATCCTACCGAAAAACGAACTAAAGTAATTATATGAAGCAGATTCCAAGTGTGGAGAGTTGATATTCAAGAAGAACCAAAAAAGAACAGACATCTTCTGCATTTTTCATTTCCATTTCTTTTAAGATTATCTTTATTTCTACGTCCTCTCTTCTGTTAGTGAAAAAATATAAATATATAAAAAAATCAGATAACCCTCAATTGATTAACAATTTGGTATTTACAATCCATGAGATTGTTAGACATGGTAATACTATTCACTCTCGTTCACAAAGCCCATGACATTGTTATACAACGTATTATTGAACGGCCTAATATACATTTGCCCTGAAGACCTATGATGTCTCAACACTACTCTCAAATTTGTAGAAGACCTATGATGTCTCTAACACTTCATATTTCAATAATAATTATGTTGCTTGCTAAAATAAAATGTAAAAGCGCAAATTAAACTCTTGCAAAGTTATTTTATTTTTATAAGGAATATAATTGTTATTGAAATATGAAAATGTAAAATCATATTAGAGACTCTGCAAACTTGAGGAGGATGCCACAAAGCAAAACAAATCTTGTAATCTCATAAACTTCAAGAATAAATCTATACATTTGGCCAATATATTAAGTTTACGCTGTAATATTGTAAATATCCCATTTATGTAGCAGCCAAATAATTAGACAGCACAGGTTTTTTTCTTTCTTTTTTAAAGAACAGAGGTGATTTGCGCACTTGGCCTTTATAGCATATATTGCTATTTAGCTAGTCTAATAATAATATAGGTATTCTCTTCTTGGTTGCCCCTATCCCTTAAAATGCTAGTTTCCCCTATTTTTTCACTTTTTCTCTCTTTGGCCATTTTGGTAAGAGTAAAGTCACATAACTTGTAAAATGACCATATGACACTTTTCAAAATCAAACACTTGCGATGTGATTATGATCTCAAAACCAGCTTACAACATCAAATTAAAATTTCAGGGTGTATAGACAACCTCTCTAACAGGCAAACTTGAAAGTGAAATTCATAAGCTACAACCTACAGAGTAATCTCTTTTCTTTATTGTATCAATGTAATACTACTTCCTAGCAGTGTGGCAATAACAAATATAAAGAAAAGAGAAATAAGAGCAGAAGATCTGAATTTACATGCACACATTCAACTGCTCTCTCGTGCGTACCCACTAGTCTCCTCCGCAACCTTCGACCACACATTTGCAATTTTCTCAGCATACCCCACCTGCATTTTGAGAGTCAACCATATGAAGATGGGGAACAAACACATCATCTTGATTAAAAAGGATGCTGAAAGACATTCCATGTATATTTTCAAAACAGCTAGTCTTGACCAGTCTCATTCATCCTTCAATGCAAGAAAGCAAGGAAATCTTATGCCGCTAATGTATGAATTTTTGTAGGCATATAACAAAAATTGTAGTCAAGAACACACTCACTAGAGGTTCAGTGTACAGGGGACTGATTGGTTGCAAAGAAGGTAATTGTGAAACTATACATAGCAAAGTTGACAAAACTGCATAAAGGTTGGATTAGAACTTGAAATAATTTAGTGCCTCAGATGTTTATGATAACAATGCTAGAAATGTCTCCTATCTATCCCACCTAACGTGGCAAAACATTATCCATGTATCCCAAAGATATTCACGTGCAAGGTACGTATTGTCACAAAACAGTGCAATCCAGCATATGAGAGGGGAAAAAAATTTCCTTCATAAAGTCTATCTGTCTAGTTTTGGGCTGCACGCACTCCAATCTGCTTCAAGCTTATATGCAAGCATCACTATCTTAAGAACAAAAAGAAGCAAGACCAGGAACTTGAAATGATTCTGGACATGTAATCTCATTTTATGCCATATGTATATATAGCACTTCTATTTCCTCTTCCCAAGTAGAAAATAGTGCAACTCTCCTTTTTTTTTTTTTTTTTGTTAATTCATGTAATATTGCATACTAGATATTTTTAGCAAATAAATTAAATCATTAGAAAGCCTTGTCTTTTTCTTTTTGCTTTTCCTATCTTGCTCCAAGAACTTGATTGATTGAATGAATTTCATAAAATTTAATGAATAGAATTCTACATTTTCATGTTTCGCATAAATGAATATTCTTTTAGATTGCTACATTCTTAATTTTATACACATTGAATGAGTTAGGCTTGAATAAAGTTCTGATGCAATTACTAAAATTTGCAAATGAACTTTAACCTTAGTAAAACTAAAAGTTATTAACCTAATGAATTCCAAGTACAAGCTTATACAGCTATAGCTTTAAAATGAACACTATAGTTAATCCAAACATGAACATTCATTTGCAGTAAATTAATCACAGCAGATTATGCATTTATCTTGGAGTTGTGAGATACAGTTCTAACCCTCAAAAGTGTGATTCTTTCTAGATAGGCGTCCTAGACTCTATAGTAGTGTGATGCTAATAGTTTATTTTCATTTGTTTTTAATTTTTCCTTTATTTTCTAAAGAATTCACATCTATACACTGATATTCAAGGCCTAATTCTTAATTTCTATGAAACCTAGCCCTAATCTCATAAAACTTCGTGTTTTCCCAACTTCTCCTGCATCAGTTGCTAACTAGCTCATGATTTCGATGTTGTCACGACATGGGAGATCATTCAATGATAGGCTATGGGAAAAGTTGAAGACTCCTTTTTAATGAGAAGATTCTTTTTTTTTTTTTTTTTCTAAGAGTTGATGAGATGTACACACTGAGAACCTCATCACCCTAAACATAATCTTTTTTATATACAATTTCCATGAGCGACATTTTCCTCAAGCAGTCCTACATCAACTCCCACCGAAAGTGCAACAACTAGTGGAGGTTTGATCATCATAGAACCTCTTAAAGAAATAACTAGCAGAATCAAAGAAGTTGCAGAGCCATGTAAGTACCATCACCACACTTTAGGGTTTCAGGTGCAAGAGGTTGTAACATCACCCCTTGTACTAGAGACACACCTTAACATGTATGGGATTATCCTATGATTAGGACTACAAAAAAGCTCGTGATTCAGTTCTCGAACGCTGGTTAAGGTTTTTCAGAAATTAATAAAATTTAGAATTTTCTCCATTGCTCTCTTCCATTTGGTAGAATTCTTGTGCGTATTAGGAAATAATTGAGTTCTATGGATCAGCTCTCAGTCAAATCTTGCAATCTAATCCGGATGGACTCGGAAGAATAAACTTAGTCCAGAAACAAAAGTTTAAAGGAAAGTTAAGCATAATTCACTCAAGAAAACAGAAAGCCATATCATGCCCTATCAACAGGACCTCAAAACATACAAAGTACCTGATTAAGAACAAAGCCCTTCAACATGTTCAAGAAATCAGTGTGTCTTTCGCTATCAAGCCTTTCTACTTCACTTCTGTTATTCTCCTGCAATTAGATTCTTATTAAGCTAATTGAAACATTTATAGCCCCACAAATAAAAAAAGGACATAAACGAAAATTCCCAGGGAAATAATTAAACTTAGGAAGAACTTAAAAAGTAAAGCAACACGCATAGAGATTTTGCCCATCACAATATTAGGCTTAAATTCACAGAGAATTAGACGATTACAAACAACACAAGATAGAATTATTTATGAAATCAGAAAACAAACTTTAAACGCTAATAACT
Organism: Jatropha podagrica; assembly: GCA_947857235.1. Taxonomy (NCBI): domain Eukaryota; kingdom Viridiplantae; phylum Streptophyta; class Magnoliopsida; order Malpighiales; family Euphorbiaceae; genus Jatropha; species Jatropha podagrica. Next base: position 53,600 of record CANUEP010031582.1, on the reverse strand, counting down.
GGTGGCTACAGCCAGAATCAAACTTACTACAAAGACAAAGTAACGAAGACGAAAGAGAAGATGACATCAGAAAACATTGACCAACTTCACTCCTAAGCCAACTGATGTTAGAACTTCAGCAATGATATGCTTCTAGCCACTGTGACAGTTTCTAGCTAGAAAATAGTTGCTGAAAATTCACAATATAGCCATCAATTTGTTAATTAATTGCCAGGTCATCAATTGTTCAGTTTCCTTCTTCTTTTCAAAAATCATAAAGGCAAGTGCATAAATAGAATATGAGATATATTTTTATTCAATTTTTGACAATTAATAGAGAATATCCAGAAAGGTCCAACTCTATTTTTATTCAATTCTATGTAACTAATATCCCTATTCCCCTCATTTCTCCTGCTTACTCCTTCAATTTCCCACACTTCCTCTACAATTCTAATCAACCAAACAGTCTCTTGCAACTCCACGACCACAAGTCATAACATTGTGGTAACACAGCCAGTTGATCCCATGGAAACTAAACAATTGATGTCTAAACAAGTGCACTATACATCTAAACCCTAAGTCAAAAAAGAAGCATGGCTTAGTGTCATATTGCTAGCTAAACATTAGCTGCACAGAGTAAAAATCAGCCGAGTAGAAACTATAGTTCATGAACAAAACTATAGTTCATCATAATCTAGATAACTTCCTTTCTGCTTAGTAGAAACTACGAAACATATATATTACATACACACATGAGCTTTAATTTTTTTGGCCAGTCTGAAAATTTGGCCCAAGTGTTGTCAACAGGTCCCTTTAGTCACAACATCATCACCAAGTTGCGAATCTCGTAGTCTCTCCAGATTGATTAGTCTAGTCCGCAGGTGGGGTATGAATTTGCATGTGTCTTGATTCTGCTCTTTATTCAAGCAATGGATAAAATGAGCTAAGCCTTTATGCAAAGAACAGTCTATCTCCTAGCACTTAATCATTGTTGGACTTACCACTTTATGTCTCACATCCCTAAAGTAGATTCCATATCAGAAGTGAAATATAGAAGTGGTTTATGTAAGTTTTTCTTTGCATACGTAGTTTTTCTATGCAGACATTGAGAAACAGATACATGTAAATGAGCTGGCCATTGAACTGATAATCCAAATTTAGTACTACCAAAAGTAACCTGTGATATCTGTAAAATCTACTACTAAAACAAATTTTCTTGACACTCTCTATCAGGAATAACATTGACCTTTCCTTATGCCTGCTTATAAGTAGGTAAGCATCATAATTCATAAAGATCAACATAAACAGCTAGTTATCCAGGTGGGTTTGTTTTGAGCATGCTAATAGCTTTCCCTCTCTTATATCAATAACCCAACCTTTGGTTAACTTCCCTCATATGACTTAGTACATTACCTTCTATGAGAAATGAACAGTTGCTCATCATTCATCATTTTAAATGACAAGTTCCCAAATTCGTTCAATGTAACCTTCTAACTTCATGAGCATGATATGGATTAGGCTTTGGGTATTTGTTGGCAGAGATGGGAAAAGGGCTTAACTTGAGCATCATACAGGCCATCTATTTGGATAATCAAACTAACTGTGAAGCTAGGAGAAATTCCCAACTAAATAGGCATTTACCCTCTTTCAGGTACTATATTCTTTCTTTGAGCTAAATTTTGATATGTTCAAGTTAATCAGATGGAAACGAAGCATTGACTGTTCATACAATTGATTACCCAGGGAAGGACCATCTTATCTTATTTGTATTAAGACCTCAAATGGAATTAAATATTCGATGAGATTACATCACGACCTCAATAAATTGAATAGGGCAAATCCTTAAAGAATACAAGAAATGGAGTCCATCTCCTACTCAAAATCTCTTCCCAAAGGAAATATGTGACGAGTCCACAACTTATATTTGATCCATGGAAACAATGGGTGAGACACCTGTCATGTGAATTTAAAAGACTTTAAAAGGTAAAATTTGCTCTTGTCCTGGTATCCAACTCATCCTACTGCAGCCCATATGTGCTCTTAATTCCCTTATTCCATAGAGAATAAGATTTTAACTTTAAGACTTCGTTTAGGTCAGGAGGGTGGAAAATGGATGGAAAACGTATTTTGACAATAAAATTGACTAGATGCATTAACGGAAAGAAGTGCGCCTTGACTTGAATATTTACTATATACATTTTCTCCCATTTTCCACCTTCCAAGGAAAGCACCATAACCAGATAGTAACTATCGCAATTCTTTGAGACAGTTATTTTAGCAATATGTCAGGCACAGGCTCCCACACCACCTTCCAGCTAACAAGATGATTTATCCTTCTCCCCAATACATCATTCCAAAGAATATTAAGAAAGAAGAGAGATCCAAAGAAATGCTGCACAAACAAACTTCGGAAGAGTTATACATCCATCAACAGAGAACAAACCACATTCCGTTATCCAATCTCTCAGCAACCACAGGATCTGAGAAAAGATCATTGATCTGAGGACTTACCCCACAACAAAACCCTTAGTGGTTGTTAGCCAAAATATAGATGCCAAACTACACAACAACCAGGTCTGCAGATTAATTAATGTACCCCCACCCCCACACCCCAAAAAAAAAAAAAAAAAAAAAAAACAAAAAAAACATTCTAGACATTTTCCAATCCTGATGCACACAAAAATCTTTACCAAAATCAAATGTAGCTAAAAATATTTCTATCCTCATATAATAAGAAAATGGGCATTGTCCACAAAATGAAGGATTTCACAAATCTAGTTTTGTTCCCTGCAAATGATATGCACTTAAGATTGCATCCCTGATAGTACTCATGAGAAACTCAGGTTTTCATCAGTTGAAAACCAATATACAAAGAACAAACAGGTCCTAATAAATCTTTCTCTAAGTTCATCTTTTGCATTTAGAAACATGCTAAATTTAAGAAGCTTGACAATTCTAAGCGAGATAAAAAGTAAATATGAACAGAAATGTATAACATGATACCTTGATCCTTTCGTACTCTCTGATAGCAACATTTTTTGCATCCTCAGTAACTCTTATGGTTTCTTTCAACTCCTCTATTTTACGAATCCTCGACTTATCGCCACCAAATATTTTTGATGATGCAGCCTCAAGTTTTTCGGCCCTTGAGTGCAATGAGGACAATTCCGATAGAAGAGTTTGCAGAGTCAGCAAAGCGCTAGATCGGTCCGAAAATGCTCCATGCACAGACAACATTAGCCCAAGATATTCATGGAGAGTATCCTGCCATATTCAAGCAACAGCAAGTAAAAATGTGAAAAATACCTCTGTCATGCAACACATATTACTAATCCATTTCACATAGAATGCATTTACTGGAAAACTCATTCGTATTAATCCAAGCAGATAATTAAATTTATTAGAAATCATAGCCAAAGTTTCTGCAACATACCAAATGCTTGACAGTCTGAGCATTTAGCTCCCGGTAGAATCTGCTTGCTTTGACTGCAGCTGTTGCCACATTTTTCATGTCAGCAGCCCTTACTCTCTGGGAGTTAAAGACAGTTTCTTCATTCTCAAATTTAGTCAATTTGATAAACGCTAATCCAAATTCTCCCATTGTCTCCCCCATATCTTGCTGTGCCTTCACCAATGATTCAGCCTATTAACAAATTCCACCGCTCAAAAATCATTTTCTAAAGTCTACATGCAGAATCAAATAATTGAAATATACAAAATAACATTCATATTTTTCATATGAAATAACCAAAAATTACAAATTACAAATGCACCTGCTGAGAAGCATTGCTGAGCTGCTGCTCAAGATCATTCATCCTTTCCTTCTTCTCCAAAAACTCTTTATCTTCCTCAACAACAGGCGGCCTTGCTCCTCCCCAATCATTAGCCACTGACTGCTTCAACTCCTTAAACAGCCTCAACAAATCCCTCCCTCCTTTTGCCGGCTGCACAACTTCTTGTGGCGCAACTACCGCACTCTCTCCAAATAACTGCTTTGGCAACTTCACTGCACCATCAAGCATCCTCGACGCTACATCAGTACTCGTTGGCAATGGCAGCTTACCTTGGACCTGTAAAAACACCTTCAGTTCATCGCTTTTCCTTATCACTGGATGTGCAGCAAGTCTTCTCAAGTACTTCTCTAACGCTACTCTCCTCTGCTCCACAAACTCCTGTTTTTGCATCACTTGACTCTCCACCACATTCTTGTCTGGTCTTGGCGGGATAAAAAACCCTCTATATGACTCTGCTAATCGATCTGATAAAGTAACCACGTCTTTAAATCTCCTCCGTACGCTAAATTCAGATCCGTTAAATTCTGGTATGTTGGTTCTCGTCGTGATTAGATACGTAACGTAAGTATTACCTCCTGGAACGAGAGAATTCGAAGTTTCTTGCTCCTTTTGGGGATTCGAGACAGTAATTTTAATATAGTCGGAGCTCGAAGACGGTGACCGTGAGAGAGAAGCAGGAGAATCAGTAGACCGACCAGGGCTATCAACACCGTTTATTTCATTGACGGTATTTTCATCGAACGGACTAAAAATGACATCGGCATACGACGGTGGTTCGATGTAGGAAGAGTTATCGGTTGCGACACGATAAGGTGAAGGAGCGAGTAAAGGATCAGAGTCAGCCGGAGCATTCAACATTGGCGGCGATAGAGGGTGGTAAGCATCGGAGAGTGATGACATGGCACTACGGTAATCAGAAAAAGATTTGGAACCGTTGCTGGTCTTATTTGATGGCTCGTCGAGAACGAGATTTTCCATCTCTTCTCTAGATGCGTAGAGATGGGCTTCTTCAAAGCCCTGATTCTCTGATCCCATCATTTTATTTATATTTAGATTGATAATTCACAAAACAAGAAAATTATACTGCAAGTAACAAACTATCAAGAGAAGAGAAATTGAACATTAGGGTTTTGACAGAGAGTGAGCTTGGAGCTGGGGTTAACGTGCGCCGGGGTTTATGTGGAAGAAGACGATCGAGCATTGAAGCACGTGGACATAGAGAAGGAGTTTTCTGGAATTCTGAATGTTTTGGATTTGGATTTAGTTCAGATTTTTATTTTTTTGTTAAGATTAGATGGAAAAGGAGATGGCATGGGTTTTCTTGAGCTTTGAGAGCCTTTGACGTTACTTCAGAGAATTAGATGTGTGTGGGTTCACTGTATTTCTGGTGTAGGATAATTTTTGAACGTTCGATAGGCTGGCTTTCTTCTTGGGTGGGTTAGACCGGAAGGTTATGTGTTTGGTTTTGACAATCGGTTGACTTCCATCTTCCGGTAGGAAAATACTTTGCAAGGGGTAAACCCAAGCTGGACACACAAGCCCAAGTTGAGCCATTTGGCGCAACTCGTATATTAAAATTAAAAAATTGATCTTTTACATTGAACCACAGTACAAAATTTAGAAGCAAAGAGAGATAAAACCCATCATCAAACAATTTGAGAGAGAAAAACAATCATTGAAGGGAAGGAGAAAAAGAGAGGAAAGAAAATCAAATCTCAATAAAAAAAAAAATCAAGAACTATATCTAAAATTATATCTTACTTGTCTTAAATTTTAGTCCTATTTCCGTTTTTAGAAGAGAGTAATCTTTATAATTTTATATATTTTTCTTATTATATATGCAGATCTATCGAGAAATATATTATTATTATTATTATTATTATTATTATTAATTAAATCTCGAAACAAATAAAATAATTATTAATGACAACTATATTAGCTAATTTCGTAATTTTAATATATGAATCATTAATATTCAACATAAGAATATAATTAACTGAAATTACAGTTTAACCATATTAACAATATTTTTTTCAATTTATGTGAAAGTCAAATTATTTTAATAATTATTATTGAACTAGTCATGTACCCGCAATGCATAACTTATATAATTTTTTATTTGCAATTAAATTGAATTTAATTTTCAAGAGAATTATTGTAATTTTATATGTGTTGTTTTAATTTAAATAATTTGCTTATGCAGTTTTGATTAAATGATGAAAGGTAAAATTATACGCTCATTTTGAAATTCTCAAGTGATGAATTGAAATATTAATAACCACAAATAATTATTATAAGCAAATTATTGTAATTCAACTGATATATTTAGCTAATTGTTTATTTTTCTCTTCAAAATTTTCATATATTCAAATTAAATGAGGTATGAGAATGTTCAATTTTAATGAAATAAATTTTAGTGAATTAAAATTAATATTTTATTCTATTTATTAATGTATCTATACTATTTAATTAGTTTTTATTAATTATGAATCTATCATAACTCCATTAATTTTTTTATAGAAGAAAATTTATTTAATAAAAAATTAATATTTATTAAATGCAAAACACATTAATTATAATAAAACCCTCCATTAAATTTATTAATTTGTAATTCCATTATTTAATAAAATAATTTAATTTTTATTAAATGCAAAAAAAAAAAAGATGGATTATAATGAAAAATAAAATATCACATCATCATTTTCATATTTTAATATGTTGTCATATAAGTATTTATGCTTTAGAAATTATGTATTTATATAGATAGAAGTTTATTCAATATGCATTTTTAGTCCTATGCTTAAGAAATTTTAGTCCTATGCCACATAAATATTTTAATCAGTATTCTGAGAACCAAATTAGTCAGTTAACCGGTGAAGATAGGGGTTCACCAAATTAAAGGGTTTGCTTGTGTTCAATATAGTTTAACCAAATTTTTATATATAATATTTTTAAATATATTTATTAAATAAAATTAAAAATATAAGTTACGAAAAAAATTTAAACTCAAATAAAAAAATTTTCAAATTTAGATTTTACAGAAAAAATAATAAATAATTTTAAAAAATAAAATATTAATAAATTTAAAATAAAAAATTAATTATCATAAAATATATTATTTTTTTTAATTTAATTAATATATTAGGACTTGGATTTATAAATGAAAAGGCCCAAAAAATAAAAATTATTGGCTCAAATTTTTTGGATGCCCAAATTAAAAGAAAACCCATAATTTATGAAAAAACACCCATGATTGAATTGAACCAATTTTTTACCAGTCTAGTTCAATGGTTTTCAACTGGTTTTTGATCGATTTTGATTGATTCAGTCTGATTTTTTAGATATTTGCTTTTCAACGCAATTTGGACCGGAGCACAGCTCAATTTTCAATTAAATCGATCGAACCGGCAAGTCAGATCCAGTTTCAAAACTATGATTATAATATATATTTTTTAAGTTTTGAAAGAGACAAAGAAGATAGATGAAGTTTGAATATATTAAAAAGGATAAGGCCTACATTTATTTATCATTACTCATCATTGACTCACTCATTATTTATCTTTCCTTCACTTCAATTCAAACATCAAACATGCTCTAATAAAAAGCATGATAACAATAATGTCTCGTTAGCTTATAAGTTTTAAAAATTGCTTACAAATTCAAAAAGAAAAAAAAAATATTCTAATAAGTTTTATAATAATAAAATTTTTTATCCAAATTGAATTAGAAATTATATATTGTATATAACCATTATATATGTATACTCTTTATCTATGCAATCTTCATTTATTTATGCATCAATGATTTCTTTACTTTCATTAATTGAGAGTTCGCTATCAAAGATAACAGCAAATACTAATCGTTCGATTATTATTAATCTTAAATGTATTAATTTTCATTTTTATTAGTTTTAATTATCAATATTATTTTATATTCTATTAAAATTTGTCATCAATTGTAATTAAACTTTCAAATTCTTTAAATTTGAATTTTGTATTTGTGCATAAAATATTATGATCTCAAGTCTAATCATTGATTTCAAATTTTAACTAGCAGTTTATTTTTATTATAATTAATGTTCTTTGAGTGAATATTCTCTCATTTTATATTAAAATTAAATATGGTAAACTATATGTTTTTTTCAATTTCTGAATTTATGAATATTTTTATTCAAATTTTATAGAAAATTTTAATCAAAATGGTGCGTTTTGACACTATGAATTAATCCAATAATAATTACGTGGGACTCACTTTAATATTTTTTTATTGAAAACTCTAACTGAATTTATATTTAGGGTAATATTAATATAAACTTTTTAATTTAGAGTGCTAAGGAGATAAAGGTCAATTTAAAATGATTATGCAACAACTCGCATAAGTCATAAATTTTTATAAATTAAGCCAAATTTTTAATCTATTATCAATTATTTTTAAATTTTATTTACATGTTATTAATTATCTTATTCAACTATTTTTATTGAAAATTAAAATAGTAATGAATATCATTCTCGGTAAATAAGTAAAAATTGATAAATTAAATAATTAATGAGTACCGATGATTTGAAAGAGCACATGTAACGCATGTCCTAAGAAAGAGTTAAAATTAATTAAAAAGTAAATAGCCAAATTAAATTTCCATTTATTAATTTTAGACTTAATTATAAATTTAGGATTTTAACTTACGAAAATTTTCTATTTCAGTATATCAATAAAAAACATTTGCAATTAAATATCCGAATCGATTAATTTTTTTCAATTTCTACATGGCTTGTCATAATTATGAATAGGATACACGGACCCCACTAATTATTAAAAATGAAATTGAATAGGATGCCAAATAATATATCACGTCGGATTTTATTTTTTTTCTTTTTATCTCATTACCTGTGATTCTTCCATCTTAAAAATAGTCATTGAGCTCCAAACTTTACTATCTTTTACTCTCATCTCATAAAAAATTTCTTTGACTTTCTCTATGGGTCCACATTTGGATACATATTAATTAGAGTTGTATTAAACTCAAAATCAATATGAATTATTCATTTCTTAATGTATGCATGAACCCACTTCCTTTTGCATAGTGCTCCAACCATAGCACAAGCGGATAACATGCCTATCAATGAAACTTCATCAGGTTCAATATCCACCACTTGCATTTCTTGAAACATAATCAAAGTCTCGTTAACAATCCTAAAGTTGCATACCCACTAACCATTTCACTCTAACAAATTAAATTTCTCTCAATAATTTCATCGAACACCTTTCTAGTAATAGTTATTTCTTTACATTTGGAGTATAAATTCACAAATGAAGATTGCACATAAGAGCTTGAGCTAAATCTAGATAGCAAGATTTGTGCATGAATATACTTACCTTCTTCAATAGCCATTATAATTGAGCAAGCTTTGAGCACAAAAACCATAGTAAAAGTGTTTGGGTTTGGATAGTGTTTCCAATTATATCTTTGAGCAAACAAATGGATTTCTTTTATGGGATTTTAGTGTACAAACACCTCTTATAATTAAGTAGAATTGAAAAATGTTTGGATTTGGGATTTTAGAGAAAATTTTGCGTGCATAATCCTAGTTGCCAAAATGAGAGAGAGTTGTAAAGGAAAGGATTTTGGAGATTAAGAGGGATACAGAGAAAAGGGAGGAATGCTAGTATGGATACACACATGAAATTTGGGCGAAAAATTTGCATGCTGGGGCATTTTCGAATGAGAAAAATGATTTTTCTTCTTCTTTGTCTTTAATTTTTACACATCACTACTAGACCAGCAATTAAATCCAATGTGTCATATTAATTAGCATCCTACTTGGCTTCATTTTTAATAATTAGTGAGTTTCATGCGTCCTATTCATAATTCCAACAAGCCATATACGACGGTGACATCATATTGAAAATAATTAATTAGTTCAAACACTTGATTATAAACGTTTTCCATTGAGACACCGAAATAAAATTTTTTTGTAAGTTTAGACACAATTTATAATTAACCCTTAGTTTTATGAAACATAAAATGCTTATTTTTCAATTTATTTATTAATTTGAAAATTACATTTAAAGACGAAAAGTCCACTTCCAAATTCTAATCCTAATTAAAAGAGGGTTAATTTCATTGGAAGAATCTGAATTATATAAGTAATTACTCATTGAGGTACAAATTTCAATTTATAACTTAAAAGTACCTAATCTTTATCTTTTAATGGTAAAATACCTTTGGATGCAATTCAATTTTTTCGTTGACTGGAATACCACGTTTATGACACGTGGGTATTTTTCATTAATTTTTTAATTAGAAAAACTATTATCTCCTTCAGCTCAAACTCTTTCTCACATTTTTTGCAACCCTTTATGTCTCTTTGAGAATGTAAAAATCGAACTTCTTATAGATAAACCTTCAATTTGTTGATCAAAATTATAAATGCCTTCAATTTGCCAATCAAAATCATCAATAAGGTAAAATCAAAAGCTTTCTTCTTCATCTTTAATTCTACTGAACTATTCTTTCGCTTTCTTATCGAGAAATCAATAGAAGTAGCTGATAAATTTATACCTTCCCTGAGATGGAGACCTTGATCCGCAATAATGGAGTCGATTTTATTATTCTTTATGTTGGGCCGATACTATTGGTGTGCTCAATCATCAGAGGTGCAGATCTTTAGTCGGAAATAGCTTGAGTTTACTGGCGTTCATGGCTACCTAAACTGAAATAGGGCAAAATCACCAAAATTAATGTGCGGGCTTTTGTGGATGAGAGAGAGACAGAGAGAAAATGATACAAGGCCGTTGTTGGTCTCACTGTCTCTCTCTTCACTAGAAATCTTCTACAACGAAAGAGAGAAGTTGCGGCATTGGAAGAAAAGAAGTGACTTCATGTCGCATGAAGCAAAAGAAAGGATATGAGCTGAATTATATAATTTTTTTTAATTTGAAAAAAATTAATAAAAAAAGGTCCACGTTTCATGAATGTGACATTTCCACAACCAAAAATATTAAATTACATTGACAGATATTTTATTATTAAAAAAATATAAAATTAAATATTTTTAAATTATAAATTAAAATTAGTACTCTATTAAATGATTACCTATATAATTAAGCCTCTTTACTCAAATTAACCCAATTAAACAACGAGTAAGGTACACCGTATAGTATACGACCTTCTTCGAAGCGCCATCTTCCCTTGTTCCCGCATCCAAACGCTCTGATTAGGTTTCACCAGTTCCCACAGTTTCACTTCCACCACTTCCAGAGTGACAAAGATAGCCAGATAGACTGCTTTTATCAGCATTAGCCTTACTCCTTCCTCTAATTTCGTCAAAATCTAACCGCAAAATAACCGACAGCGAGAAACACAGGACGAATCGAACCCTGATGGCATCTAAATTCGGGTTAGCCGGCGGTATACCGGAGCGGCGGGTTCGACCAATATGGGACGCTATAGATTCTCGGCAGTTCAAGAACGCTCTCAAACATTCGACTGGGCTGCTCGCGAAATATCCTAGTTCTCCTTACGCTCTTGTAAGATGGTCACCTGAGACTTTTGTTCTATAGTTATCCATATAATCTTATTTCTTTAAATGTGCTTTTGCAGGCGTTGAAAGCTCTTATCTTGGAGAGAATGGGTAAATCTGATGAAGCATTGTCCATTTGCTTAAAGGCTAAGGAGCTTTTATATGAAAATGATTCAATGTTAATGGATGATCTCACACTCAGTACGCTTCAGATTGTTTTTCAACGGCTTGATCACTGTCAGTATATGGGTTTTTTTTTCCTTTATTGTAAGAATTTGTTTTATGCATGCTATTCAGAGTTGTATAATTTTCTTTTTTGGTTGAAATCAGTGGATTTGGCTACTAGCTGTTATGAGTATGCTTGTGGTAAATTTCCGAACAACTTGGAACTAATGATGGGGCTCTTCAACTGTTATGTTCGGGAGTATTCATTTGTCAAGCAACAACAGGTCGGTGTTTTTGTTTTCATGTTTCTGTTTCCTCCATTTAATCTGTCAAATATTTTGATCGTTTTGACATTTCTTTTGCATAGATTACAGAAAACTAATGATTGCCTTTTGTTTATTTTTTTTTTCCAGACAGCCATCAAAATGTACAAGCTTGTTGGTGAAGAAAGGTTTTTGCTTTGGGCAGTTTGTAGTATTCAGCTACAGGTTCTAGTTGTTTTCCATGCTCATTTTCCCTGTTGTGTTAACAGTTTCCTTATTCATTGTTTTTGTTTTAATGCAAAAACTGAAATGCTGGTGAAGATGTTTGTTTTCCCCCACTTGCCTATAAAAAAACAGACAGTAAAGTAAGAACATGAAAAAGAATGGGAGCAATTCATTTATTAATTTAGGTTCTGATGTGTTATTTGGCATATAAATCTTTTATATGGTTTTTATATAATAACTTGTATGTTTCTGCGGTGAAGATTGGAAATTAAATTGCATTCTGGCTTTGTGTTAACTTTTTTATGTCTCATACTCTCAATATGTTCTTACGTCAATTTTGAACAGTATGCTGGAGCCTCATTAGAATGCCCTTAACAGGGAAAAAACAAACAAACTAGATTTGGTACATAATTGAATAATTTTTTTTTGAATAAGATATCTTTTAAATAAAATGATTAATTAAATGTTTGAGCAAAAATGTTTTAAATAAGATATCTTTTAAATAAAACTATTTAAGTAAATATTTTACATGCAGTTTGGGTTGCTCCAAAAACCTGCTGTCTGCAAAGCCAAGATCGAATCTGTTGATGGTTGAAGCGGCTCAACAGTCCGATCTGGTTTCAGGTTCGAAATATTGTAATCCCTTTTGTTAAAACTTAAAAAATGATTTTAGGATTGTGCTAGTACATAAATCTGATGCCTCAACCCGAAGACTTTGAGAAATTGCAACCTGTATAAGATGCAGCTAAATGTGTTGGCTTTGACATGTAAATAAAGTGGCTGGGGCAATTAGTGAAGAGATTATGTTCTGCTTCAATAAAAATTTGCAGGATAGATGCCTTACTGCATTCTTTACTTCAATGCTCGAAAGCTTTCAAGGACTTGAAATTAGGAGTTTAAGGTCAGGGTGTCAGTTTTCCTCCCATTTCCTCTTAAGTGGGATTTGACACTAGGGTGTAATTAATCGTTGACTTGATTTGAAACATCCAGCACATCCATCCTGCTTCTTTGGCACCTTCACTAAAGCTGATAGCGTTCTCCTTAACATGGTCACTCTTCTGATTCACCTTTAAGTTGTGTAATTTGCTACGATTTAGATATCTTACTCTTTGGTTCTTTGTGCATTCAGCTTGTTTTTATTATGTGGACATGAGTGTTCTAAATTGCTTTTGATCTCTTTCCTCGTGAAAAAGCTTAAGGTGTTCTACTTTCATTAGGTACATTGTCTCTTGTTAATGATTGTACCATTTTCATTTTTTAGCTATCTGTATATCAATTAGGATGTATATTCATTGTGTTAATGTATGTATCCTAGTGTTACTAGTAATGTTGCGATCCCAAGTTTTGATCTAGTTATGGGTCTTTTTGATTGAACTAAAAGGTGGAATTAGGCTCGTTAAGACAGAACCCTATACTCTCTTAGAGCTTGTTTGTGCAAACTGATGTCTGAGTTTTAGGAGATCAAACATTTGTTAAAAATTCTGCTTACATCTTTTTCAGTAATCTACTACCATTCAAACAAATCGAATGCAAAGCTAAAGACTAATAACTACAAACTACAATAAAGAACTTGCCTAACCACTGATAATAAATAAACTGATTCCCACCTTTTTAACTGTACATGAGAAAGGCACTGTAACATTACACTCCCCTTCAAAAAGGCGATTGTCCTCAAGCAGAAAAGGATGGATGACATGTGACCTTCAACCTATTATGTGAAGCACCTTATCACCCTCTATTATTGCTGCAAATAAGGAGCTAGATGTCGATTCCTGATGCATGGTTCTACGCTTTCATATTTAATTAAAATTCTTGTATCAAATGGTGGTTTAATGCTTCCTCTATTCCATGATCGATTTGGTTCTCTCCAATCCCTTCCAACCAAACAACTTTTTATAACAATTGCTGTTGTTTTTGGTTTTGCCTTTCCTCTGTCTTTTAGATGCATAGCCAGTTAGCCACAAAGGCTTGAAATTGCTGTTGGAAAACTTGTAAATTCCCCGTCAGTATTGGCTTTTATGCAAAATGTTATCATCCCAAGTTTGGATCTAGTTATTATCTATTTGATCGAACTTAAAGATAGAATTAGGCTCATTGAGAAAGAATATGATCTCTCAGAGCTTGTTTGAGACAACTCTACAAACTTGCAGGGCTCATCTGAGAGAACTCTATGATTTTTTTAAGTTTTAAGAACTCAAACCTTTAAAATTCTGCTTACATCTTTTATTAACACCCACAGCCTTTTAAAGAACTAAATGGAAAGCTAAAGACTAATAACTACTGACTGGGTAAAGTTGCTTACCAACTCATTATTAAAGAAACTGATTCCCACCTTCTTAGCTACACTGAGAAAAACAGAACAATAGAATACTAAACAAAACTACCCTGAATATGAAAGCTCCCTAATAGGTAAGCTATCCTTAATTGTTCAAGGGCAAATCTTTTGTAAATGATTTGGTGAGTGACTAAAGAATATTCCAATTTAAGTGTCTGCCTGGTTAGTTAATTTTATTTTTCGTAGTTCATGAGAGAAATTTGAAGGACATGTTGATGTGGGTTGAAACTTGAAAGTGCCACTGGCTCATCAAAAACTGGAAAATCCAGCTTTTGATGTGGTAAAAAACAAGGACTAAGAAATCTAGCATTATTGCTAGCTTTCCTTGTTTTCTTTCCTTGTATTTTTCCTGCCAAATATTGAACATAATCAAACATCTTAGGAAGCCTAATTTTTTTCACTTTTCCTTGTTCCTTCATTTTTGTCATTATGAGAGGTTGATGTTGCCAATTTGGTGTTGTTTTTGTAACTGAAAAGATTTTGGGTATGTTATCTTCCATATTCTTGCTGTCTTTTTTTTTTTTGGCGGTTTGGAGTGGCTTTCTAATGTCATTCGTTATGCTTCAAGAAATAGTTTTCTTATCTAATTAAATTTCCTCCATGAAATCTGAGTCTTCAGACTGTATTTGTGTTGTGTCTCCTGTATTTGTGCTGTGTCTCTTTATCATCCTAAAATAAATCTTTATATGCCTGTTTTGCGCAAGGAATTTAATGTACTTCTTTCTAAATATGTCTCATGGCTTTTACATCTGTCTGAGTAGACTGCAATATGTTTATCTGTTGATAGCTCTTGCTGGTGAACTTTTTGTTGTTTTCCTTCTTATATTAGTCCTATGACTTTTTATAGGTGTTCTGCGGCAATGGAGGAGAGAAACTGTTACTCTTGGCTGAAGGGTTACTTAAGAAGCATGTTGCGTCGCACAGCTTGCATGAACCTGAAGGTGCATTCCATTCCCTCTTGCCTATTCCTAGTAGTTTCTTCTGTAAAAACAACAATTGTTGATTTGCTGCTAAAGGTTTGTAATTTCTTGCAGCTCTTATTGTCTATATATACATACTGGAGCAGCAAGCAAAGTATGGTGATGCACTGGAAATTCTCTCTGGAAAATTAGGATCCCTTTTGATGATTGAGGTTGATAAGCTCCGCTTGCAGGTATTTTCTGAAGCTTTATTCCTTTAATTTTTTTAGTCAAGCTATGTTAATTGAAAAGCAATCTTTTTACATTTATGAATTTTACAACACTGTTCTAAATATGCCTGATTAATTCATGTATGGATGACTTGCATTTTAAATTGTAAGAGATAAAATAAAACATGAGAAATGGACACAAATGGAGCAAGAACGCATGTGAGAACAGCTCGCCAGCTTTACTATTATTGTCTTTTCTTCATTTTGTAATGTTACTTTTGGAAATTCAAATGTCATGTAAGGTGTTCTATATTAAGGGAAAGTATTTCCAGTTTCATACTTGAGATGCTTGATACTCCTTGTAACTTAGGTCCTGGTTACCTTGTGCACCTTAGTGCATCTAATGCCTTTTGGATCTTTGTGCGAATGACAAGTGGCACTAAAAAAAGAAACGAGTTAAGAAATTAGAATTATGTTTGTGATTTAATATAGAGTTTACTTTTTTCATTGTTGAGTACTTTGTATTCCCTAAAGAATCTTATTTTCATGTTTGTGCAAACTTTTTGTCTAGTTTTTCACAGCTTCACATCTTAGGGGTTTGTAATTTCCAGCGAGCTTTGCTGGAAAAGCTGTCTAGATGTTTTGAAGTCTCAGTTGGGGCCTTGTTGGTTTGGTACGACCTTAGTTTTCTTTGTTGTTCACAGTAACCGGATCTGAAATTCCATACATAATTGCATATTTCAGCCACTCTAAGTCAACCTCAGTCATCTATTTGAGTTTCTACCCATTTTTAATTTTAAAATTGACTTGATAGAAACAAAACTGCAAGCAATCTCTACCAGACCTTTGCTAAGAGGGCTGTGTTCAGAACTATCTGATATTTATTAATTGATGAAACATGGCCTTTCTGTTAGTATTTGATCTTCCTTCATTTTGTGTGGATTGGATAAATCAAAACCTTTTTAACAACTTCCTAAAAATGTTCTTTTGTTATGTTGGGCTTGATTTGAAATCATTGAAACATTGTTCCTGTCAATTTTTGGTTTCCTTATAACTTGCACTCTTTGACTTTAAGTTGACAGGGGAGGCTGCTTGCCCAATCAGGTGATTATGCTGCTGGAGCTGATGTATATCAGAAGATTTTGGAATTATGGTATGCTTTTGAAAGTTGCAGCATTTTGACCATTTCTATTTGGATTTTTCATTATCAAGTGGAGGTGTTTAGGTGCATATAACTTAGAGGCAATTGCATGACTTAATAATTAAAGGAGCTATTTCATTTTCAATTAGGCTGTATGTTCTATTTTCTACATTCTCAGATAAATCAAATTTCACATTTTCTAGCTTTTGTTTATTTGTGATATGGTGGTAAGTTTATTCTGTTATTTATCGCTTTCCCCTCCTCTCCCTACATGCACACACCACCTTGATGCTTTAAGGGCCATTCAATTACTCTAACGTGGTGACATGGGGCTTGGCTACACTTCATGTTCCTCAGGATTATTTTTCCTTTTCCTGAAGTTATCCAGATAATTCTCAAATAGCCTTTGTTTAATACTCTGGGTGGATTAGGGAAAAGTAATAGGGAGATTTTGTGGATAATTTCTTTTTCCTCCTTGAGAAATGAGATGCAGGTGTTGCATGATGACACAGAAGGACATTTTTCTTCTTTTTTTTTTTTTGTTTTTTTTTTTAAATGTTTGTTCATTGTTTATGGTCTGAATTGTGGCCTGTTGTGAACTTTGACTGTTGATCAAAATGGCTCTATACTATCCATGCCCTTGTGAGGATCACCTGGTGATTCTAAAGTATTCTTATATCTATAATTCTTGGGGTAAATCAGAAAAATAACTTTATAATCTGGTAAAATATATTATCTGAAGTGTTGCTTTTTACAAAGTGAACCATTTGGTGATTTACAAGTTTCATAAACTTTTAAAATTGAATTTTGTGATGAGACTTTTTAAATTTTAAAAAAATTTAGGCGATCATCTTTTTAATGGAACAAGTTTCCTGAATTTTTTATGAAAATGAAACCTGTGTCTTTTATTAGTGTTTGTATAAAGGTTGTTTGATTTAAAATTTAAACCAAATGGTTAAGTTTGATAGATCTAAAAAGCTGAGACAACTTGCCTCCAAAGAAAAAAAGGAACCCAGTGTATGCCAGTTTTTCTTATTTATTTTTATTTTTATTGTTTGACTGTATCCTAGACTCCTTCTGCACATGGTAAATAAATATTCTGCTTTCTCCTCATGCTTAGCCCAATGATTCTAGCATCAAGTTTCCTGATTCACAAATTGAGTTAAGAATTTGTACATAAAGTTTGAAATGCAAATACATTTTGCCTGCTCTAGTAATTGTATTTCTGCAGTTATTTTCTCTCTGTTAATGTCGTTTCTTTCATCTGGCAGCCCTGATGATTGGGAGTGTTTCCTACATTATCTAGGCTGTTTGCTGGAAGATGACAGCGGCTGGAGTAAGGAAGTGAACAATGATTCAATTCATCCCCCTAAATTAGTGGATTGCAAAATCTCTCACTTGGCAGATGAAGTGGTGCATATCTTCAGCTCTTAAATTGGATTACTAGTCTTCTGTTTTCTTTATCTGATACATTATTTGATAGTGTAATTTGGTTATGCAGTTCAATTCTCGTTTATCAAAAGCATCAGCTTTTGTGAAGAAGTTACAAGCAGATGCGAATAATGACTTTATTAGGTGTCCATACTTGGCAATTCTGGAAATTGAAAGGAGGCGCCACTTAAATGGAACAGGCAATCATCATGAGATAATGGATGCTCTAATGCAATATTTTATCAAGTATGTCGGGTTTCAATTTGGATTAAGATATTTCTCTTTTCTTCATGAATTTATATTGAATTAGGGGTTTGTTCATATATCATGTCTAGTTAGTGTGATTGTTTTTCTGCTGGTGGTGAATTATTTGTTCCTGACTACTATTTTGTCAGCCATTTATGTGCTTTAAAGCTACCACTACCTTTGTTGTTTAATTTTTTATGCCCCTTTTAGAAGAATAAGATGCATGGGATTGCTTCATTTCATGATATATCGTCAATAAGTTTTTCCATTTTTTTAACACAGGTTTGGTCACTTAGCGTGCTTCACTTCTGATGTTGAGGTGTTCCTTCAAGTGTTAACTACGGATAAAAAGATGGAGTTTTTAGAGAAATTGATGAGAAGCTTCAACCACGTGGCAACAATCCCCATTAAAGTGCTTGGGCAGTCGATAAATGTATTCAAAATTCAACAGTTGATTGGAAACATATGCAAGCATCCGGTTGTTGGTGCGTTATATTTTACATATGGGTGCATTTATATTTGTTGGATGTGGCACATGCACTGCATAATATTCTTCCTGTAAATGTCTCTCACCTCTGTTATCCAGGGTATTACGTAAAGGGTAATAGGTAATAATAATATTGGCCAATGTAGCATTGGAAAATCAGGCTACTGATATGATTGTGTTGCTGGGACTTTCAATATCATGCTGATATGCCCTATAATGTCTGTTACCATGAGAGGCTCTGAAAACCCCAATTGGACTATTAACCTCATTTTTAACTTTCTCTTTAATTTGCATAAGCTTTTTGTAAATTTAATATGTTAACCCATTCCAATAAACGTTTGTTTTTATATAAAAAACAGATTTTGTAATCTTCCTTTGACTTTTATTTTATTTTTCAACTATAAATTGTTAGATCTGGAAGATATTATAATATACAGTTAAGCTATTGGTTAAATGTTGATTTGGATGATTTTTCTAATTTTGTAAACAAATTTACAGTAGTAGTAACATGATTAAGTCCAATTCTATGACGCTGATTGATTCCAATTTCTGACTTAACTGATTCTATACTCAGAATATTGGTCATATCCTTGATTTTCTGGTACTGCAGTTGATTTAAATGCCAAATAAAGCTATGACAGCAATTGCACCGCATAAGAATTTCCATCATGTATTTTTTCAATTTTAATCTGGTAATCTTTTGAGCATGTGTTTGCCAAGTATCATTTTCGTTATCTTCTATCTTATACTCAGTTCACTTTTCTTTTATGAGGTTCTTAATGTGACTTTATATTAGTTGTGCCTTACTTTAAGATATTTTTTATTATATTAATCACACTGTCAAATGGCCTTTTAAAATATGTGAGATTAACATGTGCTCTTCCCCAGAACTTGAGGGTTCTGCTGGAAAAATGTTGGAGATGTTCTGGAAGAGTCTTCCGCTGTCCAAGGACCTGGATCCACAAGAAAGTATGCATGGAGAAGAGCTGCTAACTATGACGTGCAATGTGTTGGTTCAGGTAGCTCACTTAGTGTGGTTGATGCAGATTTTCAATGTGAATGTTTGCGGTTGCATGTTTCAAACATGTTCATGGATTGGTTCATATGATATGCTCCTCACTCTAAAACATGTAACTTTTTCAGAATAGTATGTCTGGTTCTGTTTGGTGCTTCGCTTATTCCTTTGCATAACCTTGTGTCTTGTTAACTTTGATACTGTTACAAACATGAAAAGAAATCCTATGGTTCTGCCAACTTTTTTATGTTTGTTTGCCATTAGCTTATGCAAAACTCAAATTTTGTCAACTTGATTATGTTTGTTTGCCACTACCTTATGATAAACTAGAACCTTTGAGATTGAGAAACTATCTACCTGTTGGCTGACTTTCACTATTAAGTTCTTCGGCTTTGCAGTATAAAGTGTGTGCTACTGTCAGTGAGAAATTGCATTTTCAAATATTATGGTAACAGCTATCGTATAAACATCATGTTATGCCCTTGAGAAATCCAGAAATTCTCCTTTTATGTGGAACTTGTATTCACTTATGATGTTGACACCTTAGTTTTGTGCCACTCATTATAAGGAGATCGTTTTATTTTGTTCTTTTATTATTGGCCCACTTAGGAATTGAAATTGATTGAAATCTGTTGCCTGTAACTTCCAATAAGGTAACCCTGAGATGGCTACTATCATTTTAAGTTTGAGGATTGAATCAAATTCAAATGACCATGAAGTAGAAATAATGGCAAATGATGAATTGATATTTCATGGATATTGAAATTAGGTTTTACTGCTTTTTTTTCGTACACAATGCTCATGTACTGTTGATGTTTGGCTACTGTCTGAGCCAGCATCTTGTATTCGTGTGGCAATTACATTACCTTCTTGAAGAATGTACTTTTATAGTTTATTCATTTTTTCCCTTTTGTTTATTTAGTTATTCTGGAAAACAAGACATATTGGCTACTTTATGGAGGCAATTATGGTTTTAGAGTTTGGCTTGACTATTCGTGGGTAAGAGAAATGTCATTCTTCATTGTTGCTACTATGATAATGATTAGGGTAATGTTAGTTGTGCATATAACTGTTTCAAAACCTTTTATGGATTCAAGCAGCTGACACCTTTATTATAGTAAAGTATGTCCTACAATTCAAACAAATTCTACAATCCAGTGTTTGGATTGAGAACTTTCAAAATCCATGGAGTGAAGAACCGTGGATTTTTTTTTCCATTAATTCCATAGATATATAAGAACTCTTGTTTGTTATGGAATTGAAAGGTATTTTTGGGACAAAAATATCTTTTAGAATTATCATTCATTAAAATTAGGAATTTTACAAAATCAGTTGCCAAGGTGGAATTTTAAAACCCAAACAAAATCGGGGATTTGATATGATAAGGGACTTTCCATGATCCACGTATTTGGTCCACATTTTTACCAACCAAACAATGGATTAGTGCTAAATCCATGGATTTAGTGAAATATGTAATCCAAAATCCCTCCAACCGAAAATAGCATAATGGATTTTAATTTATTCTAGTTTTGTAATAAAGTTTTCATATTTGTAATGCCTTCTAAAATGATACAATTTACAAGAACTTTGTTGTTTGGAATAAAAGAAATGCTAATTGAATGTGCAAACACTTAGTTACCTATTTGCTTTTAAGGGTGCTCTAGTTTTTAAAAGTTAGACCTTATGACTAAACCAAACAGATAGAATTCCTGCAACTTGTCGCTTTTTAACTGCTTGAGAATTGAGATAATTTATTCTTCTTTAAAAAATGAGAATTGAAATGGTAAAATTTAACTGAAACCTAGCATTTTGAGATTTTCCAGAAAGTATTCATATTCTAGGACCTACCTAACATTGTTTATATGTGATATTTTGGCAGACATGTGTGGCAGTACAAGATCTTATTGCTGCACCTGTATTCACACTTGGGTGCACTTTCATTAGCTTATGAATGGTAAATAGTTAATTCATTATCCATTTGCATTTTTAATTTATGATCCTGTGGTGCCAACTGCACTCTCTTTCCCTTGCTGATTGATACTGTGGCCTCTCTCTCTCTCGCTCTTTTTCCCTCTCTAAGAAGCTCTTTGCCTCTTTCCTGTTTAGGTATAAATCTCTTGATGTGAAGAATATATTGATGGAAACTGTTTCCCATCACATTTTGTCCCATATGTTGCTTTCTCCTCATTGGGTTGATTTAAGTAATCTACTGGAAGATTACATCAGGTTTATGGATGACCACTTCAGGGAATCTGCAGACCTTACATTTCTTGCATATCGCCATAGAAATTATTCAAAGGTATGAGAATGGCTTCTCTGCTCTGTGCATACTTTTGAATATGAAGTTTTAGGCTCCATCTATTTTCAGAAAATGATTTACTTTTGGAAAATATTTTCCAAGAAAAACATTTTTCTTAGAAAATATTTTCGAAACAACTCGTTTTCTGTTTTGTTCACAATGTTGAAAATTAGTAAAAGAAAATTGAAATTTATAATTTATATGACTATAAGAATATTCAGAAATCTATAAATTTCATATTTTAAAAAAGGTTGTTAAAGTTGAGGGAAAAATTGCATAAAAATAGTAAACTGTGGTACTCACTGGTAGCTGGCAGTCGCCGGTGACCTGTGTTGGTGATTAATAATGGCAACTATATGTAATCAATTGAAATAAATGGTGCATTTATGAGGTTATAATAAGTCTGTCATTATCAGAAAAATATTTTCTTCTTTCAAAAATGGCAAGTCATTTTTGAATTGACTTAATTTTCCCTTTAACTAGGAAAATATTTTCCACTAATTAATTTTCCTGAGCACTCCAAACATCAGAAAATTTGGAAAATCTTTTCCAGAGAAGTAATTTCCTGGATACAAATGGAGTCTTAGAGTGTTGGAAATAAGTTATAGAACCTTTGAATGTATTAGCAACTGCACTTACCCATTTCTACAGTAATTTAATTTTCACTTTAGTAGTTATAAATGATTGCTGCGTTCATTTCTTTGTGCATCTTATATGATATCTAAACAAAATTGTTTGTTTGTTTTTTTATCTGTGTATGGGAGTGGTTATATCTTGTGACATTGAGAATAAATTATGATGTTTGTGATTACTTGACCGAAATATGCATTGGATTTTATTTCAGGTAATTGAATTTGTTCAATTTAAAGAACGGTTGCAACGATCAAATCAGTATTTAGTTGCAAGGGTTGAATCATCAATTCTACAGCTAAAGCAGAAGGCTGATAACATTGAAGAAGAGCAGGTGCCATGTCTTTTTTATCTTCTAGAAATAGATATCTATACTTTTTTTTTTATGATGATGTTGATATTTTTCTTTTAGGTCGTTCTTGAAAGCTTGAATTGTGGGAGTCACTTTGTTGAGCTTTCTAATGACATCAGATCCAAGACTTTGTCATTCAATGAAGACTTTCAGTCACGGCCTTGGTGGACACCAGTTCCAGAGAAAAATTATCTTTTAGGTTAGCGTCAAATGCACCTTGTTTATTACTACTCCTTGGTAAGGAAAAGTTTTGGCTACACAGTGTACTGTGACTTGTCCATGTTGGTGATCTAGGTAGCAGGGAAACATTTGAGAGATGCCATTTCACGTTTCTGAACATTCCAGAAATAGAATGTTAGGGAAACAGGCTTGATACATCCCGAGCCAGTTTCTGTAATTTTGCAAAATCAAATGTTTTTCCTGGTCAGAAATGTGTTTCTTTCAATCTGCTGCTCAAATCAAAAGAAAAAAAAAAAAAAAAAAAACCTAGGTCTTTGAATAAAAGACAAGCACCAAATAAATTGAAGTAAAAGAGATTAAGTCAAGGCAAGGGCCAATGCAAGTTGGATCTAACCTGCAAAAATCTATCCTAGTTGATTTAGTTAATTCAGGTGTTGCTTTTTCAGTTTCTTTTGTGGATTAAACAAATCCCACAGTAATTATAGCAAATTGCAGTGCTTTTGCTGTTTTCATCTTCACTTTTGTATTCTTGAAGAAGTGGTGGTGGTGAAGTATTGTGTATTGTGGTCAAACAAGAATTTCCAGTCCTGGTGGATTGTTGATGAGTGATTTTATTTAATGTTTGATAGGTCAAGTAGTACGTATATATTGTTAAAATGAGAATAATGAATTGTTAATTTTTGTATTTATAAAAATGCTACTATTTTTTTTTATTTACACCCCACATTTCTTTCCTATATTTTGAGAAGTGCCTGTCGCGTTGTTTCTGTTCCCATTTCCATTTTCATTTCCATCTCTGTGTTACGTAGCCGGTGATTGAAGCTCATTGATTAAGGGTATATGATTGAGGAACTATGATTTTGATGCCTACTAGTTAGCAAATATTTATTTTTCGATAAAACAATGAAAGTTAATCAAAGGATTACTAATAATTATAATAATTTCTTTAATAAGTAATTTGATCATGGGATGGATTCATATGGAAAAGCAAAAGTTTGTCATTAACAAGTTTGAGCTAGGAAATCTAGTATAAATATTGAGAAAAAAAAAAAAAATTTAAATAGTACTAGATGATAAGCTCTGAAAATGAGCTTGGAGAATTATCAGCTGCTTAGTGATAGCTGTTGACTTTTTTGTACTCCATATGCATTGATCTAATTGTTGGGGTCAGGCAACTAAGTGATGTCCTCTAATGATTAAACAAAAGAGCCCTGCTATTCTTTTGAAGATGCATTGGAGTTCATAAGATATGTTTTCCTGTAAAATTCTTATATAATTTGTTAGCTATAGAATGTTGAGGAGTCAAGTTGTTTCCTGTAAAATTCTTATATAATTTGTTAGCTATAGAATGTTGAGGAGTCAAGTTGTTTTAAAGGTTGGGGCGTTTGTTCTCTCATCCTCATGATTTTTCTCTGATATTCTCATTCTCTTTATTAATCACATTTATCTTTTCCAGGTCCTTTCGAAGAAATTTCCTATTATCCTAAACAGAACTTGGTAAGTAACTCTTGTCTTCGTACATCTGCATTCAATAGGCTTTTCTTTTGTTTCTAACACCTTTTAATTTTTATTTTTCTTTTGATGCATTGGCCAAAATATAGGCGAGAGAAAGAGAAGAGAATGTACGGAGGGTTATTGAAAGGAAATCCCTTCTCCCTCGGATGATTTATTTGTCTATTCAAAGCGCTTCAGTATCAATTAAGGAAAATGCTGAAGTTAATGGCTCTACATCTGAACCTAAAATCTCACGAGAGTTGAAGTTCTTGCTTGAGTGCTATGCAAAGATGTTGGGCTATTCCTTAACCAATGCTATAGAATTGGTTATTGGAGTTTCTAGTGGCACAAAATCTTCTGAGGTATAACCATCCTTTCCTTCTTACTTGCATGTCTTCTGTCGCATTATGCTGCTCGGGTTATCTTTTTCCTCCATTGGTGCGCAAGCAACTGGGTGTAGCTTGCTAATAGAACATTGCTTACCTGTTGGTTTTCAGCATTAAACATTTGGATGACCTTTGTTGAACTGATGCTTGCACTTGATGCAGGCTTTTGATTCAGACGTAGTTGACTGGCTTAATTTTGCTGTGTTTTTGAACGCCTGGAACCTGAATTCCCATGAGCTCTCACTGCCAGGCGGTGATCAGTGTGGGCGTGGTATTTGGTACAGTGTGGATACTTTGCTAGCAAAGTATATTTCAGAGAAGGTCAGATCCATTGAGTCTCTTATTTGCTCACCAAGGGGTGATCTTCCAGTTTTAGTGCAATTGGTTTCTGAGCCATTAGCTTGGCATAGTCTTATACTCCAATCTTGTGTCCGATCATCTCTTCCATCTGGAAAGAAGAAGAAGAAAGGTGGGTCCACAGAGCAGTCTACCTCTCTGCTATTTAATACAATACGAAATTCAATTGATTCATCCAATGGTATAGTTGAAGAGGTTGCAAAATGGATAAGAAATCAGATTAACAGACCGGAAGATGAGATTTTGGAAACTATCCTATCCTCATTTAGGAATAATGGACAGGATGAAGGGGCCGGGAAGGTTTTTCAGACTCTGGAAAGCTTTATCTCATCCATGGATGAGGTTGAACTTGGCGGTCGGAACTCCCAAGCAGTAAAGTCTTGGAGCCCTATCGATGTAGCAAGGAAGATAGCGATCAGCAATTCTCCAGTATTGTCCGAGTTTCTTCGTATTTGTGAGTCTAAAATTAAGTTGTTGCAGGCATTAAGTCGGCAGATAGCTCAAGTATGAAGAGTATGTTTGTGGTGCGATTAGGGTTTCACGTGCTTGCCCGATATGAGAGCCCTGCGCTTCAACTGCTTGTGTTTTGTGTTGAGTGCTAGTGTGTGCTCGACGACAGTTCTTTGGGTGGCTATGGAAATTTTGTGCAAGATCTTTAGATTGAAGTAATGTAAACGAAATGCTTTTTGTTTCATTTTTAGTTTGGATATTCTTTGGATTTTTACAGGTTTGTATTCTGAGTATTTTTCGGGTGGCAATGTATCATTTTTTTTGTTCTGAAAAATTATAAATCGTTTTTGTAATTTTATTTTTACTTGATTTTTTGAACAAAGAACGAATCATGATAGTGAAAATCATGGCAATTTTCAATTGTTTTAAGAACTTTTTTTTTTTTAATGAAATAATTAAAATCAAATTGGATATTAGCAAATTTGAAATTGAATGATTGAGTTTGTACTAAGTTTTCGGAAAAAAAAAAAAAGAAATTAATGCTTGATTTTCTAATAGGATGATTTTTTCTGTCAATAAGTTAATTATGGGGTAATTTTACTGAGAGAGAGAGAGACGGTAGGAATTGGAAAGCTAAATGAACAATGCCAAATGAACGACCCATTAACAAATGAACATCAACTAATTTCCACTTTGAGGGCAAAGAATTATTGGAAAATGGTTGCAATACCTAATTCGTTATTAAGACTTTAAATAGTTTCTCCAAAGTGCAGAAAAAAGTGGACAAGTGGTTTAAATTATTAATCAACATTGAAAATTAGGGTTTTCATTGGACTTGCTCTTCCTAACAATTACCTGCTCTGCTTCTTTCATTACATATACATATATAAGAGAAAGCTACTCTCTGAAAGATTGAGTGGCTTGATTGACGATTTCAATTAATGCTATATATTAGCATTTTGAAACCCTATAAAATTTAACCTAAAAAACTATTCAAATAACATCTGAAAATTATAAAATAAAAAACATTAATTACCGAACGCAATGTAAAACAATTAATTTTATCGAATAGATCCTTAATTTCTCATTCTACCATTTTTACAATATATTTCAAACATTTGAACTCAAAATCTTTTTCCTCTTTCGTTTTCTTTGAAGGGATTAAATGTCAGCCTGCCCAAAGGAAAAAGTTCACATCATCCCTTCTCCTTCCTCTTACCAAACCAAAACCAAAAATTCAAATTCATGATCCTATATTTAATTTCCAGAATCTGGAAGTTAAAACTCGGAATCAACATCAGATTGTCTATTTTATTAATTTGAGAAGAACATGTATTGTCCAGGTGGCTCGACAAGCAACTAAAATTGTTGAGCTAACAACTAATTCAACTTGTTCTTATTTCACTAATATTGTTGACTCTATGCATATACTGACTGATTCAATTTGTTAAATTTGTCCATTTCCATTTCCCTGAAAGATTTATTTCTATTTATTTTTAGAAATTGAAATTTTCAAAGTAAACTCTAAATGTATGCAATTTTTTCTATTTGTTAATTCCAATTTTCCACGTAAATTTTCTTTACTTTCTTAGGGATTCATATTGAAAGTGATAAACAAAATAAATGTGCATTTTAGGGGAAGCAAACAATAGAAGCACGCTAAGTTTTGGATTGTCAAATTTCTTCTATTCATTAAAAGCTTTAATGGGCCAAAACCCGAAATCTACACTTATCACGCTAACGATAAGACTAACCAGATTACACCATAATAATATTCAACCATCTTTCACGTAATATTATTATGTATTAAAATTTGAAAAATATTAAAATTTAAAACAAAAGGACAAATATTAATCAATAAAAAATAAATATTTGGAATTTAAAAAAAGGACAATGAAGTTTTGATTATCCTCAGTAATTTCCTCTCGAAAAACAAATTTGTCTTTAGTAATTCAATGATTAATATTTATAGTAACTATCCTTAATCTATTTATTATTATGATGAAGCTAACACTTGAATTTAATATTAAAAGCATATGTATATATATATATATATATATATATATATAAACAACATGTAATGCATATTCTCAAAAATTAGTTATATACAAATATGTGGAAAATTTATGACAATGAATCATTTAAAAATTCAAATAAATAGATTAAGATTTTACTTTATACACACAATATAAATGTTTTCTTCAGCAGGGAGCTAAAATGCCATTGACTCTTTTTTTTTTCTCTTCTTCTAGAAACTAGTGGAGGAGTTTGAACTACTAACTATTTGATCATAAGATAAAAGTATTCCACTAATAGATTGTTAGTTCCACAACAAAATAAAGTATAACATGAAATTTATACAATAAAAACACAGCTGTAAGACTTTATCAATCAGAATTTCAACATTGATCAAATAACAATATGTAAATTTTTCTTTAACAAGAGGTAAATTTTCTTTCATATGACAAAATTTCAACTCATGATATCAAAAACAAAGAAATAAATACAAATAAGAAACTTTCATTCAATCCTGCATTTGGATTTTCTTCAACTAATTAGAATACTAAGTGTTTTTTTGCAACAGAGATTATATGAAGGATGTGGGTTTCCAACACTCCTACGTTGTACAAAATCTTTCATTAAATTTATCAAAATTAATAATAATAGGAGCTAGTGGGTGGTGCACCAAATCCGCTTTGTGGTTAGACTAAGTAGTCCTAATTTACAAATGTGTAAGTTGACTCAAAACCTAATTTGCTATAACTCCTTCTTTCGTAAGTATAAGTTTAAAAGTATACTTACATTTTTAAGAAGCCTTGTCCTTTCCTGCTTTGTCTAAGTATAAATAGGGATAATCTTCTAGTAGATCATAAGCTTATTCAACCAAGGCTAAGAGAGCAAATATGAAGCCTAACAACTTAAGCATCTTCCTTGGCATTTTTGTGATATTCAGTTTCTTAGCTGCTAATTCTCAAGCAGAAATTCACTATCATGAATTTGTTGTATGTATAAATAATTTTCCTTCTCTTTTGTGTGTGTATGTTATTATCTTCTCATGCATCATTTATGCTTTTTCACTATTATTATTATTATTATTATTATAGATTCAAGCCAGGCCAGTGAAGAGGCTGTGCAGAACCCATAACACAATCACAGTGAATGGACAATTCCCAGGACCAACACTGCAAGTGAGAAATGGAGACACTCTTGTCATCAAAGCTATAAACAATGCTCAATACAATGTCACTCTGCACTGGTAATTATTATTCTCAAACCTATATAAAAGCAATAGGGTAAAATAACCAAGAATAGAGAATGACTGAATTGTGATTAAGCAACCAAATGAATTTTTTCATTTGAACAAAACAAGAAAACATGAAATTTCAGACTGAATTTCATTTTTTCAGAATTGCGATAATGGTTGACTGTCATATTGTTCTATCAGGCATGGAATAAAACAACTTCGAAATCCATGGGCAGATGGACCTGATATGGTGACTCAGTGTCCAATTCGACCAGGAAGAAGTTATACGTACACATTCACAATTCAAAACCAAGAGGGAACTTTATGGTGGCATGCTCATAGCAAATGGCTTAGAGCTACTGTTTATGGTGCTCTCATAATCTATCCTAAATTGGGTTCTTCATATCCATTCCCAATGCCTAAGCAAGAAATTCCAATTCTTCTCGGTAATCAAAATATGATCTAACTATGTTGAATTCTATGAAATAATTCACAAGAGTGAAACAAATATTTTTCTTCATTATCAAATATGAATATATAAAATTCACAAAATTTTAAAAAGTTGACGCACCAAACAAGCTGATTAACAGGGGAGTGGTGGGATAGAAATCCTATGGACGTATTGAAGCTGGCAACCTTCACAGGAGCAGCACCAAATGTGTCTGATGCTTATACCATCAATGGCCAACCCGGCGATCTCTACAGATGCTCCCAAAAAGGTTTGATAATTCTCCTTACTTTTCTTCAGATTTTGCTAGCTGTATCTTTTACTTGGGTTTTGGTGATGCAGAAACTGTTGTGTTCCCTGTGGCTTCGGGTGAAACGATTCTCCTAAGAATCATCAATTCTGCAATGAACCAAGAACTCTTCTTTGCTGTAGCCAATCACAAACTGACTGTCGTTGAGGTTGATGCTGCCTACACCAAGCCCTTCACAACCTCAGTGATCATGATATCTCCAGGTCAGACAACCACTGTCCTCCTCACTGCCGATCAAACACCAGGTCGTTACTACATGGCTGCACGTGCCTATCACCCAGCCCAGAATGCAGCATTTGACAACACTACAACAACTGCAATCTTGCAATATACATCTGCTCCTTGTAATACCAAGAAAGGAAAGTCATTGCCACCGATCCTCCCCCAACTACCGGCCTATAATGACACAAATACTGCAACTGCATTCACTTCCCAGTTACGTAGTCCTCAGAGGGTGGAGGTTCCTATCCAGATTGATGAAAATCTGTTCTTCACAGTGGGAGTAGGACTCATCAACTGCACTAATCCTAATAGCCCTCGCTGTCAAGGTCCAAATGGAACTCGATTTGCTGCTAGTATCAACAATATATCTTTTGTTCTGCCAACAAGAAACTCCTTAATGCAAGCTTACTACCAAGGTCAACCTGGCATCTTCACCACAGACTTTCCACCTGTTCCTCCTTTGCAATTTGATTACACAGGCAATGTGCCAAGAGGGCTATGGGGACCAGTTAAAGCAACTAAGCTTTACAAGCTCAAATATGGTTCCAAAGTACAAATTGTGTTTCAGGATACTAGCATCGTCTCACCTGATGACCATCCAATGCATCTCCATGGTTACCACTTTGCCGTTGTTGGGACGGGTTTTGGTAACTTCAACCCAGGAACAGATACAGCCAAGTTTAACCTTATTGACCCACCCTTTAGGAATACCGTTGGAGCTCCTCCAGGAGGTTGGGTAGCCATCCGATTTGTTGCTGATAATCCAGGTAATACACTGCAAACCATATTTTAATACAATTGATTCACTAACATAATACCTCTTACTGAAACATTGGTATGCAACAGGAATTTGGTTGCTGCACTGTCACCTGGATAACCATCTCACTTGGGGTCTGGCTATGTCTTTTCTGGTTGAAAATGGAGCTGGTCTATTGCAGTCTGTACAGCCTCCACCACTAGATCTACCCCAGTGTTAACATCACGAATAAGGATGAAAAAACAATTGATTTTAATTGTTGAATCAATGGACCGTTATTGTTTTACTCTTATTTGTTTTTCAGGTGCTAGAGTTCCAAAGTGGACTCTGTCACATTAAGAAATTAGCTTGATATATGTCATGAATGTTTGTATCACTTTAGATTTTGAATCAAGAAAAAAAATAATCCCATTTTTAATAAGTTGGAATCTCTTTCATTTTTTTCAACTTTTCCATCATTAACTTGATACTCGAAGGCTACTTTGTACACCGTAATAGAAAGTAATGTAATCAAATGCATTTTACATTAGATTACATTTGATTATGGCATTATTGAACATAATCATATAGAGTCATCCAGTAAATATATACTCATGGATAATCATTGGGAAGTGGACACATGTTAACAAAAATTTTTGAGTGTGTGTGTCTTTGTGTTCTTTGGAATGAACAGATATGAGTCATATGATTCTAACTTGGAGACCTAAGATCTATTTTGTTGATCCAACTTCATTGGATATACGAACAGAACTTAGTTTCATAAAACATTACAATCATAATGTAAAATTTCTAAAATGTTCGTATAAAAAAGGCTTATATAAATGGGCACAGCAACCTGGAACATACACTGCCAATGTTGGTCAAAAGGAGGAGTAAAAAAAACTAAACTGACACCGACAGAATAACTAGGGTTTTACCAAGTGCATTAAGACTAAATGTGCAGACAAACAGTGGTAAAAAACCTTGCTTTCTATGGGTTAAATCATGTACTGGCTGCTCTATCCTAGTACAGTATGTCCAAGGTCAAGTTGTATCTATCACAATCTTATGCAACAAATTTCTGACAACGAGTATCATCATGAATATTCTGGCAACGGATTGAACAAAAGCGCATCCCACACCGAACACATGTATAGTGCGAAGCATATCCACAAACAGTGCAGAAATGCCGGCGGCAGGTGGAGCTTGGTGGTCCTACTGCTGCCCTCAAATAAGATGGAACATGTGGAGGCAAAGATTCCAAATTTGCCTGTTTTTGTGTAATTAATATTTTGAACAGCTAAATAGACGATTTAAATACAGAATATGAACATCTAAAGCCTAACCTCATGTAAGAGCTCAAGAAAATTTCTCGGGGCTTTCCTAGCATTCTCAAGCGCTTTTGCTTGTCGCGTTTTGCGTTTTGAGCTCTTAGACTGCTTCTTTTGTAGATATCCTGCAGCGAGAGATCAAAGAATGTTTTCATAGAACTACATGGAAACACATGAACTATGTGAAAAGCATTGATAAGAAACACCATTAAATGACCTCCATTCATAAATCAACACTGGTAATAATTCTAAAAGACAGAAAGATCTCTTCCCATTCAAACATTAAAGAGCCAAGACCTTCATCATCATCATCAAGGGAGGCCTCATCATCATCATTAGTTTCCACCATTTCCATCCCGACATAATCATTTTCCAACGCTTCAAGTCGGGCGAGAGCTGCCTGAAAAATCAACATAAATACTTACAAAAAAAAAAACAAACAAACAAAGAATCAATACTTGCAGAAATAAAGAATGAAATAAAATTCCATACCTGAGTTCGATTGTCGGTGCTTGCAAGAGCTGCAGCCATTCTCGGAGCAACTTTACGAGTTCGGCTTGACATTCGCCGAAACGAGTTCGAAACGTCATCGTCCATTGCTGCAAACGCGAGATAAAAGTAATTTGTCATAAACAAAAAATAACTAAACAAGAAAGAAGATTAGCTTTATTAATTAGCACAAAGAACAAAATACTCACTGGTGTGTTGCGGTTAGGGTTGCAGAGAAATTGGATGGAAGAAATAGCAAATTCGTTGTTGCTTCACCGGTTGGACTTCAGAGACTCTAAACGATGTCGGTTTATTCTCGTAAGGGTTCTACGAGTCATCGGTAGAGACATTCCATGCGTCAGTAAATTTGGACCGTTAGATCTACCCATCCCAACCGTTAAAAATGCTACAAATAATAATCATTCTATTGATTTTTTTTTTTCTGATAATAACTCTGTTGATTTAATGGAAAATGTGAATATAGCAGAAGCATACCAATGCATACTGGCAATAAATGTGAATTTAAATCCTCTCTCCAATACTAAAGAAAAAAAATAAAAAATGAATATAAAAACAATATTGCTGCTTAAGCAACGAATGATATATTTATAAAAGCATTTGATTTTTTTTATTCAATAAAAGCGTTTAATTTAATTCATTAATATGAATTTTTAAAGATATATTAATTGTAGTATTATTAATGGATATAAGCTAAGTAAATAATTTTTTATCTGAAAATGATTTTGATAATAATTTTCTACTCGGAATGACATAATTATTGAAAATCTCATCATTCTCTCTATTTCTACATTTATATATAGTATAAAAAATTCATGGATTTTGTTTGCTAATGAAAGGATGGAATATGAGACTTACAAAGGTTAATTTGCATTAATTTTGTGAAATCAGCCAATTCTAATTCTTGAAGATAAGAAAAAATGCAAAACTGAAAATATTTGGGATTTTATTGATATTTTCTGGTCCAATATTCAATGAGTCAAATTATTCATCTAAACAAGACACTATCCCTAAACTTTTTGACTGAATACTAACACTTAAAGAAATATTTTTTGTTTGAAAAGAAAATCTTCCTACTTACAAAGACAACTTAGCTTTTCTTATACCAAAATCTTTATGATCAATCTAGTACATCTATTACATGTGTTGTTGTACTAATTAAGATTACATTCAAACAGAAAACACAAAATCTTCTCTATGTTTCTCTTGAAGCTCTCCCCTGCCCTCTCATAATCTGTTGATGAACTACTAAGACAGAAGCTGAACTATCAAAATCAATGGATGCAACAAAATCTCCTATCAATCCCAGTTCTCGATTTTCGCTCCAATTTGATAAACCTTGGAGGATTACAGGATTTATCCCTTGTTTCCTTCCCACAATCCAGAGATCATTGTTACTACTGTTCTTGAATGCTTGTATTGCTGCTAGAGTTTCTTCTCCATTCTTGACCACAACCTCTCTGTAAAATACTCTTTCATTTGATTCATTCTTTACCCAGAACCATGTAACAACCCCATCATCAAGCTTTTTCTCTATTTCATTATCTCCTTCACTGTTATATGACAGGAATCTAACTACTATAAGAGAAACATCAGGATTCATAACCATTCTGTCTGCATATGTGAGAGCCTCTCTAGCATCTGCTCCTCCCAAGAACAGCATAACATATTTCTGAAGTGTGTGTCGATTGGATCCCATGATACTTGGATTTCTAGCAGAACTTTTATCGACAAAAATTCCAACAGAGCAAGGTGCGTGAGTAATCACCTTTGAACTTATAGATTGCATTCCATGTCCATGACGTACAATTTCAGTTCCAGGAAGTGTGTCTAACTTTCCTTTCCCGAAGGGTAAGATTATAAGAGATGCTTTATTCAACATAGCTAACTCACAAATGTCTTGATACATTGTTCTCTTCACTGTTATAGCTGTATAGAAATGGATTTTCACAAACTCATCTCTTGCTTCTTGATACAGTCTCAAGGCATTCTGGATGGTTTCATCATCTACATTATTTAAAGTCTTTCTTTCCATTTGTTCATGGTCAATCAAGATTGGAGTTGCACGACCTATTAGTTCAATAAGATGGAGAGCATAAATTGAGAATGGATTATTTGCAGTTGGATATGAGATCTCAAGAAGGTCAATGAGACTAGACACATTTTCTTCATCATCAATACAAACTACTATTCGAAGCTCTTTCCCTGGAGGATTATGTTGGATGGTCCTTCTTTTGTTTACCATGTATGGCTTTGTTGGATTGTAAAGCATACTTATCAATGGAGTGCAAGCGGCAGTTATTGCTATTGTTAACAGGACCAACATTGTGAACGTTGGGATCCCAATTATCTGTTCGAATTTTCTTATTCTGTTAAAACAATTATATGTATATATATGTACATAAAAGAAAGAAAGAAAGAAAGCAAGCATACCCGTTTGTCCATCCAGTGGATGAATATCAGAAGATCAAGTTGGCCTCTTAAGTTCATAACCAAACTAAGAGTAAGGCTATCCTTCAATGGAATTTCAAAGTAGAGAGCAGCCACCAGAGTCGAAATCCATTTAGCGAAATAGCCGGTCAATGTCATAGCAAAAAGTGGTGACAATTTCGACCATCCATAATCAGCCATTGAAAATACGTCTGTGCATAAACCCACAACTGCAAATGAAAAAGGCATCAAAATCTCCATTACTATTGTCTCACTTCTCTCGACAATTGTAGCACCCAGTGGAGGACCATCAGGTATAATAAGGCCTAACCACATTGATCCATTTGCAATTGCCACTCCGAACATATCAGTGAAAAATCCCATTACTAATACTGATAATAAAATGAAGATCACCAGATTTTGATTAACAGGTCTGCCTTCTGGGGTGTTCCTAACAATCCAAACCATTGATCTTCGAATTGGAATAACATAAAAAGCCCCTAAAACGGCGACAGAAGCCAGATAAAATAAAGCGCTTTGACAGCTAAATTCAGCTTGTTTCAATGCCTCAAATCCAACAATAGCAATAATACCAAGACAATCACCAACTACAGCTGTGGCCAAAGCCATCCGTCCAATCTCAGAGCTAAGGAGATTTAACTCTTTGAGGATAAGATGAATCACAGGAAACGAAGTAAAAGCGAAATTTGTAGCAACTGCTCCAATCCCAGATACCCTTGCAAGCTCTTTATCCATTGATGATCGACAAAGGGCTCCAACTACACCCACAGATAAAAAAGGAAAGAAGACGCCAACTAAGGCAGTCCATAGATGTTTCTTTCCTGATTTTTTAATTAAACCCAGATCCATTTTCACTCCAGCCAAGAAGAGGAAATACATAAAACCCATTACTCCAATATTTCTCAGCAAAAATTGAGCATTATCTGGTAATATGTTAGCAGTAAACTTCTTGTTGCATCCAAGAACGGAAGGTCCAATGAACATTCCACCCTTAAAATCATGACATAACTTTAGCAAATAGAATCAACCATTATATACACAAACATTATCATAATAAAATTGATAAAGCAAATCACCTTTTTAGTTCATATCCAAAAAAGGGTGTATCTATCTATCTTTCTATATATATATATATATATATATATATATATATATATATATATATATATATATATATATAATCATGGAAGATAAAAAAATAACAACAATAATAATAATTTGGAACAGGATCAAAATCAAAGAATGAAGTTAGAAAAAGGATCTCACAATGATGTCAGAGACAATTCTGGGTTGTTTGAGTGGCTTGAGAAGAATACGAATAAACCTAGAAATGAGAATAATCAAAATAATCTCAAGCAAAACCAGACTGAAGGAGTAATCCAAAGGGTTTTCGCCATAAAAAACACCTAAGGGATGAGGAGCATGGATCTTTTCACATATTACTGTAATTTGAGGAATAACAGGGTCGAAGTCCACGGAAGGTTTAGACTGAACATCCATGTTATGGTGCAATTCATCTCGAATAAGCGAATGATAAACTGGGAAAACCCTAACCATGGCAAGTACAGAAAAGAAAACCATGCAAAAAAAATAGAGACATACACACAACACACACCCAAGGAGGGAGAAAAACCCGTTGATATTGATTATGGATGTCCGTGAATTTTGGGTACATAGCATAGTCTTGGTGTTTTTGTGGTCAACTTCTCCATTTTTCGTTTGTTAAATAAATTAAGCATACGTGTGGCTTTGCATCTCCAATTCAATTGCTCCATTCCATTAATGCCAACAAATTTATAAGGCGCTAGGCAAAAATCCACTCTAACGCGGCTTATTTATTTTATTATTTTATTATCCTACATTATATTAAATTTATATATATATATATATATATAATTATTGTAAATAGATGGAAAAAAATAGTTAAATCAAATATGAATATAAATAATTATTTTAAATAAACACTAATTTTTAAATTTAAAAAAATATCTTAAACGATCTAATAAAAAATTTTCAAAATTGAATATAGATATAAATAATTATCATAAATGAAGATTAATTTGAAAATATGATCATTATATATAATTTTTTAATATTTAAATAATAAAATTTAAATTTAAATGATAAGAATATCAATTATCTCATGTAGATGTTGTTTTATTAGCTCCATTTGTTATTTTAAATCTATTTATTAAATTTAATATTGAAATTTCTCTTTAACCTCCTCCTATCTAAGAAGCAAATAAAATAAAATAAATAAATAAAGAGAATAATAATAATAATAATAATAAATAAAATTGACATTTTATTTATTAGCATAAAAACTACATAAATAAATTGAAAAAAATTCATGATATATATACTGAATATTATAAAATTAATTATACTAAGATAAAAAATAAATTATCAAAATAATGAGATTTAATTGATATCAGTCTTTTTTTTCTCTTATTTTTACTCTATATCCGCTTCTTTCTGCACACATTTCGTCATAAAAAAAAAACCAAATAATTAAATTAATATTACTGTAGTTGAAAAAAAAAGATGCGGTATTTATATGAATTAAAATTGTGCTTATCATCTTTTTGCTAATTAAAACCTGAAAAATAACATTAACTTATATATGAAAAAAGAAACAAAATTTATAAAATTGAAATAAAATAATTGAAAGAAATAATAAAAGATGAGAAGAAATCCATTGTAAAAAATAATCATTGAAAAATGTATATATATAGAGGGAGAGAGAGAGAGAAAATTCAAAAGTTTTTAAAGTTCTAAATTAAAAACTTCAAAGTTTTAAAGTTTTAAAATTTTAAAATCAATAATTCAAAAATTTTAAAGTTTTAATTATTCAAAATTTTAAATTTTAGTTATAGATATATATAGATATAAAAATAAAATGTAGAAAAATTATTAAAAATTTAGAAAATTTATAATAAAAGATAAAAAATAATATTCAAATATGGGAATTTCACATCAGTATTTTTAATTTTTTTTTTTTTTGCTTCAGAATTATATATATATATATATATCAACAGGGAATATAAATAAGTTAAACAAATTTTTTGTTATATAAAAATTATTTCAAATGTCATATTACCGAACATTATATAAAAAATATCTTTTAGCATCGTCTAAAAGTAACTATTGTAAGAGTATGACCTAAATCTTTGTACACTAGTCTTTTTACCATACATATGTTTTTTATGTGTATATTAATTCTTATTCATCTAATAAATAAAATATAATTTTTATGTAAAATTATTTTAATATAACAATTAAAATTAAAGAAATCTTCTTCTCACAAAAAAATAGAAATCCACTTCTATGTTTATATAATACCAACAATATATATTACTCTTATAAAAAAAATTGCAGGCAGAGCAAATGAAATTAAATGCAAGAAAATTGTAAAATTAATTTATATTAATCAAGTGCTCAATGAAATTACAGATAAAAAATTAAATATAAATTAATTAGAAATCATTTATATTAATCAGACAACAAAATATATTATTAATGTGCCTAATTTTTATTAACACTTAGCAGCCTATTTAATAAACAAGAATTTTCACATTTATTAATTATTTAATAAATATTTAATTTTTTAAATTTGAGTGTTAATAAAATAATTTTATAATTAAAAAAAAGAAAATTTAAGTATGCCGTAAAATTTTTTACGTGAAACTTTATAAGAGAAGAGAAGTGGGTGATGCTGTTGAGGCACATTGTCCACTATCCTGTGATCCATTGAAGGTATGAGTTGCTTCCTTTGTCCCCAAACATAAGACATACTTTGTACCCTAAAGATGCTCCAAAATTCCTAAAATATGCCAATCCCAACTTTGCATTTTGGCTCTAGTGGCCAACCAAATGATCCATATTGCATCTGCATTGAAATTTGGATAACTACATTGCACCAAAACATTTTTAAGAAAATTATTATCCCTCCTATAGGTCAAAATCACTATCATTACCCATTAGAAAATGCATCATGGAAAAAAAAAAAAAAAAAAGGTACAAAAATAAATTACTACGTTGATTATTAATTTTTTTTTCCATTGATTTAATTTATAAATTTTATTTTTTAATTAAAATTCTGCAGTAAACATATTAATAAAAAAGATTGGATTCATAATTTTTATTTTGATAATTGAATTTATAAATATCCAAAAGTTTGTTCTATTTATTAATTTGTTTGTTTCTTGATAAGTAAATGAAATTATTCAATTATTTTTATATAATTTATTATTAATTTATATTTTAGCTTGCATTCAATTATTTTGCTAAATTAATTGTTAATTTTAATAATGTATTATTATTTAATGTCCGCTGCATAATTATCAAAATATATAATTTAACTATTTATTTATATTTTACTACTAAAAACTTATAAAATTAATTGATTAATAAAAGTAAGAGGAGAAATTAGAGGTTAAGAATATCAGAAACAAAATAATAATTAATCCAATTAATTAATTTTACTATATAATAAGGAGATAATGATGATGGATACAATCAAATCATATTGATAAAAGAAAAACTTAAAGAAATAATTAAAAACA
Organism: Jatropha podagrica; assembly: GCA_947857235.1. Taxonomy (NCBI): domain Eukaryota; kingdom Viridiplantae; phylum Streptophyta; class Magnoliopsida; order Malpighiales; family Euphorbiaceae; genus Jatropha; species Jatropha podagrica. Next base: position 13,908 of record CANUEP010031582.1, on the reverse strand, counting down.
AGAAAGCGACCGATCAAAGTTGGGAAAGAGTCAACAGTCACAGTAACTAACCCCATAATTGAAAAGCCTGCAATTCAAGTCAGAACATAAAATAAAGGAAAGGGAAAACCCTAACCATAAATCACGTACAGAGAAGAGAGACTAGCTTAGGGTTTTCAGACAGTTTCAGACTTAAATTTCCATCAGCCATTAAAACTAAAACAAACAAAAACTGAAGAAAAGAAAACTCTACTTTTGAAAAGAAAAGTTATGAAGTTACTGCCCCTTTGGCCTTTCTTGATGTTGATGGTCGAGTTGCAGAAGACTGCAGAACTCATATCAAGAACCAAAAAGTAAACCCAGATGGATTAATTGCTAATCTTTATATAAGATCAAACCCTTGTTCGAAATACAAAATGTGTTTTTTTTTTTTTTCTTTTAAAGTTACAGAGGAGGAGCTAACCTCGAAGAAAAATACACAGAACCTTGGGTATCATGAAAGAGCAGAAAAGAGAGATCAGGAGTTAAGATTAAACCTAGCTAAACCAAAATTATGCACGTAATTAAACAAAATTACGTACCCTTGTTAATGTAACAGAAAGGGTTGTGGAAAAATAAAAGAAAAGTGAATAAATAAAAGTACAAGAAAACCAAATTAGAAGTTACCAGGTTTTGCCTTTTCCAAGGCATGCTCTAGATGTAACCTAGAAAGCAGAAAAAATACAGCCGTAGGCCAGTATCAGGAAACTAGCCAGGAGCCAGCAAAGAACAGAAAAAATAAATTAGTAAATAAAAGAAAAAAAAGTACAGTAATTGTATCTTGTTTGGTTTTAAAAAAAATTTAATATAAAAATAAATATTTAATTGCATTATATTGAATTTCAGTTAAAATTACAAAAAAAAGGAACTCATTGATTTATCAATTTTTTTTTTTAAAAAAAAAAAAAAAGAAAGGGAAGAAAGACAATATAATTTAGTTGATCTTACTTTGATTTATTATTCTTCTACTGATGAAAGAAAACTAAGAATTAATTAATAGATAAACAAGAAATAAAGGCTTAATTCAAGATTCAAGATTCAAGAATCAATATATGTACCTGCAAACCATCAGTCAAGATTCAAGAATCTATATATGTGAACCTGAAAAACAAACAATATATTTCCAGGTTAGGTTTTCTGATCAAAAAGAATTTTAAAACATATAAATATGGAAATGAAGTACACACATAACCAGAAGTGAACTAGATCTTTGAAGCTGAAACTGCATCAGGAAATTAAAGAAAGTAGGAAGAACCTGTGAAACTCAGGATGGATAGCGCCACAGGATAATGATTAGATTTTGTTTTTCGAGATTAACTCATAAACAAATAATGATTATCACTGATCATTGGTGGCGCTATCCCTCCTGAGCTTAACAGAGTCACCCATACTATATATAGATAGATAGTTGAGAGTACTATCAAATCATGAATTTAAACTTATAGTATTTCTGCAACTTCTCTCTCTCTCTCTGGAACTCACATGGCATAAGAGAAAAGATGGTAAGGATCTCCCTCTCCCTCTCTGTCTCTCTCTGTCTCTCTCTCTCTCATATTGGTGGTGGGGATGAAAAGAAGAGGGTGAGAGTATTTATAAGAAGAAGAAGCACTTGTAGTTATATTTTAATATGAATGAATATACGGGTAGACTGAGTGGAGGGACGGTTCCTTTCTTATTATTATTATTAATTAATTAATTAATTAATTAATTAATTAAACTATAGAGAGTGCCTCACATTTGGCAAATTTATGGTTTCTAATATTGGAGATGGATTGTTCTCGTAAAATTTAAAATTATTAGCTAAATATCATTCCATTTGAAGTGAAATATTCATATTTACGAATTTGAAATTTCTTTAATTAAAAGATTTATAATAATCAAGAATTGTTTACTCGAATAACATTGGGAAGTGAAATCACTTTGATTAATAATAAAACAATAATTAAATTGATGGTGTATGTAACAAAATTTATTAATAACTCCGCTTCTGAGTTAATTTAGTGGTAAAAATCAGTTCTAGAATTGATGACCATGTTATTTAAGTTATGGATTTGATATTTCATAACACAAATTTCCATGAATTAGCCATTTTTTTTTAAAGAGAATAACTTTCTATTTTCAAGAGAATAAAATATTTTTCAAACACTTTAAATTTTATAAATTTATATTTTTTATTTATTAATAATCATAGTCATTACTATCAATCACTCGTCTACCAGTGACCACCATTACCAGTTACCATCGTCACCACCGTTGGCAATATATATATATATATATATATATGTCCTCATGTTCCAAATTAACCGTCTGATAAATCAACAAATTATATATATATATATATAATTTTCTTTTTAATATATAGATCAACAAATTTCTATTTTTTTATTGACCGTCAGATAATAAACTACTTACATAAAAATAAGGAAAAAAAAATCTTGACTCCATTTCTGACTTGCTCATCTCTCAATGCTCTTTTATTTATTAATTTATTGAATCTATCATGAAGCAAAATCTGGGCATTTTGTCTTAACTATTTCACTTCATTCCATTTCTTGAACTCCTCCCTTCCACTGCTCTTTTTTTATGGGCTGTCATTTGTTTCATCAACAATAGTCCTTCACTCTTTTTTCTCTATTTTACCATTTTTATTTTGAAAAAAATTACAGCACGACTCATTTGATTTGTAAAATATAATTAATTTATTTTTATTTTTCTTAAAATATATTAATTTATTTGTATATTTTACTTTTATTGCATTATTAGGTCAGACAATTCATTTTGAATTGAAATTGAATACTACAGATGAATTGGAATCTGACTAAAACCGGCCGTTCAAGAGCCGGTTAAAACTCACGTGAGTGTGAAAATTTAAATTTAAATTAGCCAAAAATGACAGTTAATCCGCAGTTTTGGTCCAGTTTGAAAAATAAATTTTCTACTTTTATTTTCAAAATTATAATCACTTAGCTAATTATATACAACTCTAAACGTCTAAATCATATTTTAATACATAATGCACTTTATTTAAGATTGTTTTTGAAATAAACTTTACTTGAAAAGTTCAAAATTTAAAAAGCAAAATACTACAAAAAAAAAGTGAAATACTCGATCTAAAATTTTGTTGTTTCTAACTTTTTCCCTTTCAAATTGTTTACTTAGTTCAAAATTACATCATTCGAAGCATTTTTCAAAATTTTCATTATTTAGTAAAATTAATTAATTTCATCCTCATATGAGTATGAACATTCTAAATTTATTAAAAAGAAAATTTATCAATATTTTATAAACTTATTAATTTCTTTTGAAAGAAAGATATAACATTACAACTAAATTTTTTCTTTAAAAAAATAATACGTATAACCATGATCGAAATCGTCGATTCACGAAACTGCACTGAAACCAGTCGAAACCAAAATCGACAGTTCAAGATCGATTCAAATTCAACATTTTAAAAATTTTGAATCGGCCATGCCTGCATTAGATCCTTCTATAATTTTTATATTTTTTTCATTAAATCAACAAGAAAACGCAAAGGTAAAAAAAATCATATTAAAATATTGTGCTAAAAAATTATAGTACAATCCCGATGATTTGAAAAATAAATATTTTTAAAAATAAAAGGGTATTAAATAGAAAATATGTAAAAATTGGATAGAAAGATTTTATAGTCTAACCGATTAAGCTATGACAAAATTTTAGTATATTTCCCAAAATATAGGGATATATTGGTCGTTTTTCGCAAATCACAGGGATCATATTATAATTTGTTTTTTATATATTATTCCTTTGTTTGGAGGTCCAAGTCCCTTTAGTTCCCCCTCTCTTCGCCTCTCTATGGACATAACTAATCTCACGGCTGCTGAAATGGGAAGTAAGATGTTGAATGACAATAACTAATTATTGGAGAGCACCAGAAGATTGTGTAGTTCCTTTAAGGAATTGGACGACCATCACATTTGACTTGTAAGTGTTGGATCGCTAAGTTCTTAGTAAGATGTAATTCTTCCATGACAGCCCAAAGTTCAGCATTAGGACTCAGCAGATGAAACCTTTCAACCACTTGCCTTCATTATTATGAGCAAGTACTTTTATGGCTTAACTTTTTTTTTTTTTGCAATTTGATTTATATATAATGAATTTTTACACTTTGCACTGTCGGCAACAATTACAACAATTTCAAAGCTCATTTGAGACAAGACAATCCACTGTAAGAGTGATTTAGAACATCTTAATTTCAGAACATCACCCTTACCATTAGACTACGGCCATTGAATTTATTTGCTTCGATGATACAAAACTTCCAAGAAACAAACAACTAACAATTCCATGAATATCGTAAATAATGGCACAAATATCTACTTTGATCATACTTTATCATTTAATCAAATTCCAACTAGCACTACTCATAGTCCATTCTCTCAACCTCTAAAGAGGCTACTCCAGCAAGTAACATAAATAATAAAATTAAAATAAGGGTGTAAAATGATACTATTCACTTTCTTTCTAAAATGGAATGAAAATTAGGATGGAATGCGGTAAAATAAATTTATGTTATAGCCTCCTCGGCGTTTTCACCCTCTATTTTACATTCATGCATATTTTACACTCATTCAAACAAAACACTAATGTTGTATGTGTTTTAGACTTTTTAGTTTTTCTAATACTTCAAATGATAAAAACTCAAACATATATAGTTTGTTTTTAGAAGAATATATAGTTATATGTTAGTTAACAATAAATTTACATTATACCAATAAAGCTTATGCCATGTTTGTGTTTAATAAATGTTTATTAAAATTCTTGAAATATGGTTCTTTTAATCTAATTTTTCATTTTTTTTTTAAAAAAAAAATCAAGCTTCTCATTATAAATATGGTGTAATAATGTCTTTAATCATTATTGTCACTTTCTGACTCAAATCATTAGATAAATTTTCTATTTTGAATCAAATCAATCCACCCTTTTAAAATTTCTCTTAAATGAGCACATTTAATCTTGGGTTTTTTTTCCAAATCCTCAACCCATCCACCAAAAAACGCTCATTTCATCCAAAGGCACATTTAATGATTATTTTCAACCACAAAGCGCGTTTTAGTTTAGTATTTTATAAAAAAACTATTAAAACAACTAGCAACTATCAAAATAATTAATTTTGCCTAATAGACCCGATGTTAAATCAACTTAAGATGGTTTGATATAGTGGATGAAACGTATTAAATTTCACCATGTCTGATTTCAGAATTGAGTGATGGAAACGGTATTGCTATTCCATTAAATTTTAATATTTAAAATGTTTTATCGAGTCAAAGTTTAATGATGAAAAAAATAAAAAAAGATCGGCATATAATTTATGATATCTTAAAATAATATTGTGGAGCCACTAATATCAAACCTTACCTTTATTCCATGGAAAGTGAACTAGATTTTGATTTTCTTTTTTTTTTTTTTTTTTTTTTTTAGAAATGAATATTGATTTTGATATACATAATAGAAGACCCCAAAACAAAATCCGATAAATCAGGGTAACGAAAAAACTAGCAGGCATGTATGTATAGGTAATAGTATTAGAAATAAGGAGTGGTGTAGGATAGGGTACTACTGCTAGTGCAAGTTGCGGATTCAATGGGGAAGCTGTACCCTAAAAAAGAAGCAAACGTAGATACGTTTGTTTCTACTTTCTAGGCCAAAACTTACATGGCACCTGCAGTATGTGAGTGGTACATCAGAACATCAATGCCATATTTCCACGTGTCATTCATTTCTTTCCTGAATTTGGGCCTCCTCTTTCCCTCTATGCACCTCAAATTATTGCTCCAGATACGAATATATAATTACTATTTTAGTCCTTCGATCTTGGTAAATTACACTATTATACATTTCAATTTTAGTTTTATATTATAAGGTTCCGCTGTAAATTCTACAGTTAAGTGGCTGTCAATTTTCTGGCGTTTTGTTATTTGTCTTATAAATTATTGATATGACAAACTTTCATCTCTTAATCAAGAAGCACCAGTGGTCTAGTGGTAGAATAGTACCCTGCCACGGTACAGACCCGGGTTCGATTCCCGGCTGGTGCAAGCTTTTTTTATATTTTCTGAACAGTTCAAATTGTGTTGGGTAGGATCAGAGCTACTCATAAAATCATATTCGCCACTCCGTCGTCCCTCTCTTGAAATCTCCTGCAATGAATGCTTCGCCCTTCTCTAACCCCGTTCCCGTTGAAGGTGAATTTTTATTTTTTTTATCTTTATTTATTTTTTACATATAATTATCCTTCAATTCGATTGACTTTTTCATTCTATCCTATGCTGATGTGTATTCTTGCAGAAGACAACAGCGAAAGCGATTCTGACGCAAATCACGATGTAGCGCTTCAACACTACCAACCAATCTCGGATGTCGAAAACAACGATGGTGATGATTTCGATCAAGTCAACTCCGATGAAGAACACTATAGCTATTCTAGGGGAGAAGCAGAGAACGGAATCTCATCTCTTCATCTAAACGGCGACGTGGAGCAGAAGAGCAGCAGCGACAGAGAGGAAGAGGAGGAGGAAGAAAGAATTAGAGAGGCGTCTGATTCGGCTATATTGAGAGCTTTTAGAGAGGATGAGAATAGAAGGAATGCACCGTTGACGGCGGAGAATGCGACGCGAGTAAGGGAGGCAATGCGTGGAATTTCATTCGGGGGATCCGCTCCTGATTGGGTGGGTCGGGTTCCTGAGGATCAGTGGATCAATCAGCTTCGGCGATTAAGGCAACCTGCAGGACCTCCAACTTCTGCTCAATAATAAAATTTGTTATTTTAATTAATTCTTGAATGGAGCATGCTTTGTGGTTTCTTGAATTTTTGAAATGCAGATGATTTTTAATTTTGTTTTCTTTACCTATTATTTTAGCATATGAATTTTTTATTATCATCATTATACACGTAGAAATATTGAAATAAACTAATTTATTAGGATTATTTCACAACATAAATAAGAAGTCTATAGTACATGATACTCATCTCAATTCAAAATTGAGTTGAAAAAAAAAAATCCTCAGACAAATCGCACGCTATTTAACTACTTTTTGCTATAAAATCTAAAGCTTTCTTTCTTTCTTCCTTTCCTCGATTGAACGAAGGTAACAACCACACACACCAAATGGTCCAATTTACCCTTTCAAACGCCTATGTTCTCAATTTCAGCACCTCTATCCATTCTCTTGACAATGCCAGCAATAACCTGAAAAAATTATTGCAAATGAACTTGAAATCATGAAATCTCAAGAATTTAGAATGTACAATATGGTGAAACTATTGCTTTTGATCTCTAATTCAACTACTTGAGGAAAACCAGTACCTTTCCAGGTCCTAATTCATAACTTTTCTTCAGCCCTTTGGTTAGTAGTGTCTTCACTGTTGTTTCCCATTGAACAGGAGAAGTCACCTACAATTTTTAAGTTTAGAATTTGATTGCTATTTCTGGATTTAATACGGAGAAACAAGTTTTCCATAGCTTACCTGGCGTGCCAATATTTTCTTGATTGTGGCAGGGTCAGCATGTGGCTGAGCGTCAACATTGGATATAACTGGTATCCTAGGAGATTTAATTGCTGTTGCTGCCAATGCAGCTTCCAATCTTGAGACGGCAGGTTCCATGAAACTTGTATGGAAAGCACCAGCAACAGCTAGCCGTACCTAAGATTAATGGACCATATTGTTATTTCGAGTACAAACAACGCGAGACACAAAACTATGAATTAGGGAGAGAATTACCGTCATTCGAGCTTTAAATGACTTTGCTTTCGCTTCTACAGCCTCCACTCCTTTCACACCCCCAGATACAGCATAATTTCCCTGTCAAAGTAAGCTTTATTCAGCTGCAAGCACATACGAAACCAACAAAAGACCAGAAAGCAAAGATCTGGGTAGAAAACAAACATACAGGACAGAGATAATTTGCAATCTGAACTTTATTAGCTTCATCAACTTCTTGATTGGCTGCATCACACAACTGTTGCACTTTGTCAGAGTCCAGTCCTATGATACTCACCATGGCACTTTTTGCAGCATCAGCAGCTTCCTGAAGGCAATTTCATAGAAAGTTTATTAAGGGATCTCATGTTCAATGTGATGAAGTTTAATATATCAATTAGCCATCAAATAACCACCGATTGATGCTTACCTGCATTGCTTCACCTCTCAGTTTGACCAGCTTGAGTCCATCCTCAAAGCTTACAAAGTAAAAGATAATAATAAGAAAAGGAGAAAAAGAGAAAAGATATTGGGTCATATATGTCCTAAGGCATATTCAAATTCTACAGTAAAATGCAATGAACCAACTCAATATTCATTAAGATTAGAGATACCCAAAACTGAAACATAGAAAGACAGCATTTAAGGGCAAGCCAATAACGACCCAAATAGGGTAATCAACATTCAACAATAAGATATTAACAGAATATATGAGATGATGGACATGGACCCAAAGGATACGGTAAGGAGGTTGTAAACTAATTTTGGAAAGGTTATAGATGTTCAATGTTGATTCAGTTTACTGAACCAATTAATCAAACATGTGAACCTAATAAGTGTTTCGTTAAGCCAGATGCAGCTCACCTGAAAGCGCCAGCAAAAGCTAGAGCAGTATATTCTCCCAAGCTGAGACCACATGTGACATCAACAGAATCAATTATCTGCTGGCCTCCATCATGGGCTCGGAGCACCTCAACCGCAGCTAAACTCGTTACATAAATAGCAGGCTGCAAAGATGCAATATTAGATACTGACTATAATTATCAATTGAATACATTATTCTCTAATAACAAGGCATAATTTTATAATAAAATTAAATAACAATGGACCAATTAAATATGAAAAAAAAAAAAAATCAAGGTGCAACCTTAAAATCAATCAGCTAAAGGATTCCATAAAATGTAGATTGAAGGGGAGGTGATACACTGCATCATATTTAAGCTAGTAATTTGGCAGATGAATTATAGAGGACACTTCATAGTTTAGAAAATTTTGGCATTTATCCTAGCACTTCAGCCTTTTAAGAAACTTAATCTGGGTGCAACATCAGCTTGTCTCCATCTTATGGTGTAAAGAGCCAAAGGTTATTGCCAAAACCATTAAGAATGAGACGAAAGGGGCAAAGCTGGACCAAGTACCTGGCTTATCACAGTTGAATCCAGCTTCTCTTTTGGACCACTGGTGCAGATCTCTAGAAGATCATACCTGCATGCTACAACTGCATTAATACCACCAATAAAGACTACTTAACAAGAGAGGACTAGGTTTTAAGCTGAAGATGTAGCTGAATTTTAATGCAAGATCAAAATTGTTTATCAATATGTCTTAAAGAACAAATAAAAAGCACTACCCTAATACATCATTTGCTTTCTTGTATAAGTCTGCTGCGGCCGGCACACTCTGAGCTTCCTTTCCCATTCCTACAGCTTGTGCACCCTAAAATGTATTCAGAGGAGGGAAAAAAATGTTGAACAAGTATATTATGCAATAAAAAGAAGGGCATGATTACAATGATTCAATTAGATTTACACACACAAGGAGATCATGAAACATAGAAAGCATATTTATACTATTTTCAATTGTATGAGAGTCTAAGTCTTTTAATTTCTAAGAAACCTCAATAAAAAAGAGCCATTATTCAAATAACTCTCTCGGGGCCAATCCAAGAGCAATCAAGCTGCAAGCAAGAACCTCATCCTTCCAATTCTAAATTACAAGACAAGAAAATTTTTCTATCAATGCACGACAATTTGAGAAGCTACTTAATATATCAAGAATCTTCAACAGGTAATGCATAAATAGTTAAGTTTCTAAAGAAAAAGATAAATTTTATTCATTCATTAGTTCAATTTTATTAATTGTTTAGAGAAAGAAATAATAATAAGCAAGACAGAGTGGTAACTGATATTGAAATGGCGAATTAGAAGTACTGACCTGACCGGGAAAGAGAAAAGCAAGTGTAGGCTTGTAATCGGCGAACAAGGAATCATCAATAACGCCAACGGTTTGAGATCCAACAGACACACTCATAAAAACCCTAGATCGACCTGTATTTTTTATGCCAAATTTTCGAATTCCATTTGCATTGGAGCCAGTGAAAGAGAGGCTTTTGAGAGAAACCGAAGGGAGAGTGAGAGAACAGGCCATGGTAGATGACGAAAGAGAGAATGAATGTGGGATAATGAGAGGGCGAGGAAGAAGAATGCGCATACGATTTGATAGAATAGAAGAAGAAGAAGAAGGAGATGGGTGGTGAGTAGGTTAGCGGAGTTTACAAAGAGAGACGTTGGAAATGGCTTGAAAACCGAGGAAACCGGCCAACTGTAGCTACTAGCGAGCGGTCCTGTAATGCTATTGTGAGTATAATTTCTTCAATGAAAAAAATATATAAATGTAAGTTGCAAATTATTTTTAAAATAATTTGATGAGTTTCAACTGTATAAAATAAAAATTATTATATTTTAGAATTCTCCATTTAATAAAAAATTTACAAAAATAAAAAAATTGCTCTAAAATCTTTCTATCACAAAAATTTAAAGCAACTTTTTTTTTTTGTTATTTTGTATTATTCATTGAAATTTTTTCTTAGAAGGATAATTTGATACATAATTTTTATTTAGCATCAACAAACAATTACATATAATTTGAATGGTGTAGCCCACCAGCTCATGCGCTTAAGTCATGTGTTTGATTTTTTATCATACAAATTTTCTCTGATCAACTATTTAGACTAAAATTTTCACCTACTCATCCCACACATGTACATTCAATTTATTTTAACTAAATTTTAAAAAATAAAAATTTTAAAATTTTAAAAGACTTAATTATGTGCATTTTAAAATTTTATTTTTTTAAAAATATATACAATCAAAAATAAAAATATATATCCGATCAGGTGATAGTGTGGTTCGTCTTCTTTCATTTATACGATGAGTAAGAAATTTTGAATTCGAGTCCTCTCGACCACAGTTGTTTTTACCAATTTGGTATTTGGGTCAAATGGGAGGGTCATCCCCTGTTGAGACAATAATATAATCAGAATAACTTGAGACCTTTGCACCGTTTGATCTGGCATTTACAAACACATAATCCATTGCGCCAACAAAAATAGCAAATCTTATCACTGTATCTTGGGCAACAAGTCTATATATGGAAGTGTTAAAGACTCATCTGCACTGAGCTGAGCTTTAGTATTATAAAGCTGCAAATATTTGCTAATAAAAGAGAGAGTTACAATTCCTGCCAGCGACGACTGACTGATTACTATCAACATTCAATTATGTACTTCACTATATCCAGCAGATATGAAAGAATTCGAGAGTATGCCGCATGACAAAATCCCAAGGGATGAGGATTTTCTTTTCTTCCTGTTAAAATGAAAATGGAACCACCATAATCACTCAAAACAAGTTTGGAAATGCATATTCTTTTTTATTTGTTGAAATGAAATACTAATTGTAAATATTTTTGTGTCTGAAATAGATTCTGCAGTTGCAACTCAATGCAGACCAATTACCTGGTTAGTTCATTTCTAAACTTTTCTTTATGTATAGTCAGCAACCTGAAGTTCATGAAATGTATCCCTTCTGCAACTTATTACTCTTGCTTTATCATCTTGTATTTCAAGAACCTGAACAATAGAAATCAAATTAATAGAAGTACTATATGTCACTTCCTATGTGTTTTTGTTTTTACCATACATTAACAGCATCTTGAAAATGGAACAGGAACGGAAACGAATGGCTAAATCCAAAAACAAAATCTAGTTTGAAGTTTATCTTTCAAATAACTAAATTGATTTTGTTGGTACATTAAAAGTTGTACTCTTATGGATCAAACTAAAAAAATTAAAGTGCTAGACAAGTTCGAGAAAAATCCTCAGATGTAACAAGTGAACGGGTACATGTGCACACACATGTATATTGCTTTTCTTAATTTTTTTTAATCAAGCTATAGTAATAGAACTATATGCTTGTCCAATTTCAGATTACCTCTGGTCCTGAATGGAGTACTCCACTGGACATTCCAACATCAATGCGCCAAACACGACAGTTATATTTACTGCAGGAAACACAATGAACTTCAAAATATATATAGAAAAGAAATGTAGTCCTAACATAAAAATTTGGAACTTTAGTATCAGAGATCAAGGATAAGTACCAATTTACCCCTGATATTTGAGGAGTATGCCCCACAACCATTGCTTTAGCTCCAACTGCTTGCAACGTCTCGTCTAGAATAGAAAGTATCTGGTAATTAAGCACAAAATTTTAGTTTGAATGGCCTAATAAGCCAGTAAAATTTTGCATATTCCAGAGTTCATACTTATAAATGAACTATTTTCTTTGAAATTCAGTTGCAAAATAAAATTATTTCCATGTTCATTTGTGCCAAACATAAAAAAAGAAGCTTCAAAACTCATGAGCATCATGTTGGCTTGAAATTTTCGAACTGGTTGGTTTCCAGATTAAGAAGGGTTTAGAAGGACAAGAGGCCTTTTCAAATGGATACTTACCTGTTCGCTGTTATAATCTTCTAAGTCTGACATATCTCTAGAGTATAATCTGTTCCAAACAACACTGTCATAGCCTCTGGTTGCTATGAAAGGAATGTTTGGACTAGTATCACTCTCACTATGACCTTTCATCCAGTGAGATACTTCCCTATTGATCCTCTCTATGCCATATGCAACTGCAAAAGTACTAATGACCCTATTAGGCATTTCTGATTTAAAAAAGATACATTATAAAATATCTTAGCAAGTGGCAATTCTATCAGTTCTAATACTAATAAAAGGAAATTTTAAAATTTACCATGGTGAGGAAGAAGTCCACCATGACAGAATATCCAGTCATTGACTCTGAGAACAACAGGATGCCGCGCCAATTCACATGCCAATGCACCTCCTGGTCTCAACAATATTGATCTGGCAATGACTCCCTTTTGTCTCTGTCCTAATATTTTAGTGACCGCATCAGAAAGGAGAAGAAGGAAGTTAAAAGATTAGTGATTTTCTTGTCAATGGGGTAGAAAATTTCAGTACCTTCACTAGATTCCAGGGACCCCAATAATTTTGGGATAGTTTCTGATCATCCTTCCGGCTTTTAGCCACACTAATCCAACCAACAAAAACATTTTCCCAGTCATATTTGCGGTCATCCAAGTATGCCAGAAAATCAGTACATTCACCAAATGCCCCTGAATCAACATATCTAAAATCTCCTTCCACATTCATAGTCTCATGATTCCCATTGACCTATATCAGCAGATATAAAAGTAAAATAGTTCATTTACATTTTGCAATAAAAAAGAATAGTAGTCAATCAAAACCTTTAAGACAAATTTTTTGTCATTTTCAGGACTACAAACCTGAAAAACTGCTCCACCCTGAGCTTTTGCCTGAATATCCAATGAATGCAGCAGTGACAGAATGGCTATTTCATCTTCACCTCGATCAAGTATGTCTCCAAGCTGAACCAACACCTATTTTCCGAAAAAAAAAAAAAGTTTAAATTGAGAACAAAAAGGTACTTCAGAAGCTTTTTCATCCAATAAAATACAAATACAAGCATACTGTTTCTCCACCAATCCACAAGTCTTCTCCATCAGAACTCAAAACACCAGCTATCTCAAGTGCCTGTCTAGCTTGGTCAAGATCTCCATGAAGATCTCCAACTATGAATAAGTATCACAGGAAAAGACATTAAAAAGAAAGAAAGAAAGAAAGAAAGGAATTAGTGAATGACATATATTCAATCCAATTTCCCAAAAAAAAAAAAAAAAAAAAAAAAAAAAAAAAAAAAAAAAAAAAAAAAAAAAAAAAAAAAAAAAAAATTTAAAAAAAAAAAAATAAAAAAAAAAAAAATATA